>JBAMJV010007863.1:0-86589 GCA_037951105.1 Echinarachnius parma
GGATCCATGACGGTCTTTTCGAATGTTTCGTGGACGACGTACGACTTGAAGGGTACCGAGAAGCGTCCGTCCGGGCCGGACGACCGGGCGCCAGAGTGGTGAACGGCATGCAGGTAGTCAGAGATGGCTCTCTGCGCGGGCTCGCGGATTATCACAATGAATCTTGCTTCCGAGGGCAAGTGTGGCTTGAGACTGAGGAAAGCCGGTCGAATGGCGAAGAGAAACTGCGGATTCTCGGTCATCGGGAGCTGCCGTGGACCGCTGAACGGCATGCGCTGCACCCACGCCGCCACCGACTCCTCGTCGACCGTAGCTGCGTGGAACTCGACCTCGTGAGACATGGAGACAGCGGGGTGGAGATCCAGGTACCGGCTGAGGGTGCCCGTCCCGCATTTTTTTATTCCTGCAACAAGTGCAGCCGGAACGCGCCTTCGACAATCCATCACCTCCATCACCTCCTGTGGATGAGCCCGCTTGTTCTTCGTGCTGTAGTGATAACACACGTCGACTTGCTCTTTCCACGTAGTGTCGGAGATGTCTATCTCGGATATGAGTTTATATATTCCAGAAGCATTTCTAAGGCCCACTGCAGCACCCGCCACCGTCACACGTTGGCGCGAATTGTTGTTTTGGTTGAGATTGAACGCCACTCTCGGTTGATGGAGGGATTCCCTGCCACCCACAGCCTGGACTGTCCCACGCCAATCATCTAGTACGAAACGAAGAGGTTCCTCTACATGACTCACAAGAACCACAATGATAACACATACAAGTAAAACGGGTATAATCACGGGACCAGCAAGAGTGTGGATTTTCGCCATTTTTACAGCTTTCACAGTTATGATAAAAACATAAAAAAATAAAAACGTTTACAATCATATAGGAGTAGCCAGATTGTGATGCCTTGCCATCGGGTTGAAGGTGATCACGTCGACCATCAATTTGTATAACCGAAGAGAACCGCGATAATAAAACATAACTTGGTCAATGTAAACAGTCGAACATTCAAAGTAAAACAAGCAATCGCGGGATCAGCGGCATTGTGAATCCTCGTCACTTCCTGTAGATACATGTATAGTCATGTCGACCGTCACTGTCCATTGCCATTTAGAACCAAAGTTATAATAAAAGCATAACAAGTAAAACGGTTTCAATCGTAGGAGTAGCGAGATTTTGATTCCTCGTCATCTTGTTTATAAAGGTTATCATGTCGACTGTGCAATGTGCGATAATAAAAGAGAACTTTAGATGTAAGACCGCTGTTGATCACTGGAAAAGCGAGGGTGTGGATGCTCGTCCAAAGTGTTGTAATTGATCATGATGTCAATGCTTATTACAACAAATAACCAAAGTTGTAATACATCATTAAAGCAAAACAGTTGTAATGCACGGGAGAAGGGAAAGTGTGGATCTACATCGCAATCTTGTAGCGTACTCAGATGGTTGTGTCGTCAATAAATTGCGTGTAATGAATTGGTATACGACAACTAAAGAGAAAACGGCGAGAGTGATACTAGTGAGCGCCGAGCTCTTTGTAAATGCCAGGCTTCATCGCAAACACTAGACAATAACATGTGTTTACTTACTGCTCTGTTTAGTATATCTAGCCTGAATGAGAACCCGTCGGATCGGGTCGAGTCGGCTCTGTGTGCGTTGGGCTTAACCGACTTGCCTATATATAATTATGTACGATGTCGTTATTTTGTGTATTTAGACACGAACACTTTCGATGTCCATTACTAGGTTATCATCGAATTTAAACTATACCTCATCAGTTGGATGCTAACAGTAACATGCCTAGTTACTATAGATATACGGTACGCACACGATATTAAAATTAGACCATAATACACTGGGCCCAAAAAGAAACTTATAATTGTTCACATATATTGAAAATCTGTCCATCAAAATTAACAAAAATTACATACGGGATTACTTAAATACCCTACTCCAATGACATGTCAATATCCAAACGGTTACCTTACTGACAGAAATGAAAAAAAACCGTAAGCTGTATCACATGTCACAGCCGGGACATTTCGGCAACAGAGTTTAATGCAGGTGAGGAAGTCAAAACAAATTGAAATGAGGGTAATGTCAGTAACCCAAACACAGACATCAATAGTGGGTGTGTCCACCGTGTGCTTGGAATCATTCAGTGCATCTGCTACGCATGCTGTCCACCAGGTTTCTTATACAGACATGGGGAGATTGTTCCTCTCTTCCTGTAGAGCTGCTCTGAGTGTGTGCATTCACAGGTGGATTGTCCCTATACGGTGACATGTGGTCCCGGAAGTTGTTCCATGTCAGTGCTTTTTGCGGTTGTGTCAGTTAGGCAACTGCTTGGTTACTGACGAGTGTTTATAAGTAGAGTATTTAAGCAATCCTGTGTGTCATTTTGGTTAATTTTGATGGACAGGATTTTAAGATATGATCATGTGAAAAATTATAAGTTTCGTTTTGGGCCCAGTGTAGTAGGTTCCATGATTAGACCAATGATACCACTTATTGATCGCCTCTTTAAAATTAACCCGTTTATTGCATCACATTGTAAAGTACTTAGTAGTTTCCAATTATATGATGCAATATGTTTTATTTGTTCATCATAATTGAATGCAACGTATACCACGGCCTCTCTGAAAAACGATCAAACCTTCAGTTATTGGTTACCTCATAGTAACTATCTATAGTTGGACATTGGTCCCCGAATTATACGTTCTATGGTCCATGGGTGGATCTAACGCATATCAGGTTTATACCAACAGTATGATAGTCGTGAAGGGGTTATTCCCCGGGGGGGCCACTCAACTATATTGCTGTACACACGCGCGACCAAAAAAACGCGTTAAAAGGGTACGTTTTGCCATAGAAGTATGAATAAACAAACCAACCCGTTTATAACTGCGTTTTGCCGATCATGGCGCGTCACGCGCGTGACGCATTAAGGGTGTCAACAAGGCCAAAATCAGAAAAAAGGGTATGTTTGTGGAGTTAAACAAATACGCGTTTAGGGTATCTTTTTCTCCAAACTTGTTTTCCCGGACTTGTCTGGAGTTTGCCGGGGATTTTGTGCGACTTCGAATTGAGAGCAATTGACGTAGACCTTGTTTAGGGGTATGTTTTAGGGGTTAAACTTGTTTGGGGGGCAAAATTGTCAAAAAAGCACGCGAAAATACTTGAATAGGGTATAAATTTGACCAATGGATAAAACTTGTTTAGGGTGGGTTTGAAAAACTTGTGGTCGCGCGTGTGTACAGCAATAAAGTCGAGTGCCCCCCCCCCCCCCTCCCCCCTCCCCCCGGGGTTAATCCCTGCAGCCCTCTCAGATATTTCGATTGACATAGAGGCAACAGATAGTACACCGTTTCCCGGGAAATCATGGTCGATAATTATAATGCAGCTGGGCAGATGTCGCGAGTATACACATAGCAGAAGACAAACACTTCGATATGTTTGCTTTCTAAATACTCAGTTGATCAACCCACTTTTCGTATTCCACGTAATCTGTCTTGCATTTCTTATAATTATTATTACGTCACTCAAACGATTTTCCCCATTTGACTCTGACTCGCGTAAAGGAGTGGTCACACTGAACACGAATCCCCACGAATAGACCCACGAATGCAGTACGAATTGGTACAAATCAATGGCAAGCCGTTTTTTAACATTTATTCCTATTTCTTGATATCAAGAATTCAATTCTTGATATCAAGAAATCGAATTCTTGATATCAAGAAATGCATTCTCGATATCAAGAAATGCATTCTTGATATCAAGAAATGCTTTTCGGTATTGGTAATACTTGATATCAAGAAATAAACTGATATCAAGAATTGAATTCTTGATATCAAGAAATAGGAATAGATGTTAAAACGGCTTGCCATAGATTTGTACCAATTCGTACTGCATTCGTGGGTCTATTCGTGGGGATTCGTGTTCAGTGTGACCACTCCTTTAGGCTGACTAATAAACAAAGTAAGTTGACGGCGATTGATGGTACTGTACAACTAACTAATGATATTTGTTTTTGTCATTGCCAATCTAATAACGAGGTCGTACAGAACTGACCCATTGTCAGGCGCGCCGATTCCAACGAAAATGCATTGGGGGGGGGGGGGGGGGGGGGGGGGCAAAGCATCGTTCACAAACAATGCTCGCCCCCCAATGCATTGTGTTTTCGGATGGAATCGGCGCCAGTGCCCATTGTCCAAAAATATAGCTGAGTATAATGATCATGGTAATGGCCACTTCTATATACCACCGAGTTATTAAATGTATTATTTCATTCAAGTACATGTGTTTTTTTTTGTATTACTCAACAGTATCGGGATTTGCCTTGATGTAGCTAAAAAATGAGTGAACAATTCTTGCATTTTTTTACGAAATCCATTGCTAATTTAAAGATAAAAACCAATCGATTTCGAAGTAAATAATTATGAGCCTTCAAGATCCAAGGCATAATTATTGTGTATTTGTTTTCTGACGTCGGAGGTGGATATTTTAATAATTTTGCCCGCCGTCATTTCTATTTTTCATGGCGGAAATATTAGTAACGTTAAATGACGAATATTATAACTGTTATCACTACCATTATCGGTGAAGATGTGTTCTGATCTAGTGTTCAGAGATCTGCTCTTCGCACTAATCGACTCGGGTTCGAAACTTAGGCCCTCTGCACACAGAGCCGACCTGACCCGATCCGACTGGTTTTCAGTCAGGCTAGAATCGATTTCGCTCAGTCGGAGCCGATTCAACGGCCTTGAATGATCTCCGACTGGCTCTTGACCGGTAAAACTGGAGTTCTGAGGCAACGTACCCGAGCTGAACCGACTGAAAACCAGTCGGATCGGGTCGAGTCGGCTCTGTGTGCGGAGGGCTTTAGGTTGCGTCTCTTGGATGGTGGCGATAACGGGCGGTTCCAGATGTATATTATTATTATAATAATTGATTAAATGCGACAGTATACAATTGTAATAATATGTACTCTTATCAAAAATCTAGCACCACTCTTACTCGTTTCAAAACCCTACTCAAACGCTTTGCGTTTCATGACATGTCATACATGACTGACTATATAGATCTCTCCCCTTTCGCCTCCCCTCTTTCCTAATCTGTGTGAATGTGTATGATTGTGATATATGAGGTTACGGCTATCTGTTCGTTGTTGTATAGTAAATGATTATTTATTGGGGCCTCAATTACAAGCTGATGCTTCAGAGGTTCCGACTTTAATTTGTATGTATACATTTATTGTGTAATATTTTGTATTTTTAACTTTTGCCGAATAAATTCAATTACATTAAATATATACAGGTGAACCCCCTGCTGGAGGCGTTCGGCAATGCACAAACCGTCATGAACGATAACTCCAGTCGATTCGGAAAGTTCCTCCAACTACAATTCACGGAGGACTGTCAGGTAGTAGGAGGTAAGACTACGGGGATCATTTTAAATGAATGAACAAACAAACAAACAAACACATCGACAGCAATCAATCGAACTAAGCAGATGAACACACATACAAAAGTGTCAACTCCAGTCGCGCTTCCAACGGAAGATTGACAAGTCGTTGGGAGATAAGTAAGACTTATTCTGTTCTCTACTAGATTTTGCATCTCCCATTATAGTAAATACAGGGTCAACCAGGTTGCGATTTATTTGAATAAAAAAGTAATCACTGATAGATGAACAAACAAACAAACAAACAAAAAATAAATAGACAACTCCAGCAGTTGCTTCGGTATGTCCCACCAATTATACAGTTTACGGAGGATTATCAATTCGATGGAGGGAAGTGTGACGAGGGACACATTATATTTTCATGAATTAATAAATTATCAATTTTAAGGAGTAACATAAAAAACAGACAAATAAACAGGCAAAAAACAAACAAACAAATAAACAAAACAAACACAAACAGACATAAAAACTCAATAATACATTGTTGCCTTGTTTTTTGTACCTTTAATATAAGTTCCGTTTCCGTTCAAGCCTGATTTAGCCGACTGTTGTTTGTGAAATCCCGTATTGAATAGCAACCCCGGAAACTTTCAAGACATCATTAACATTATTGTAATTATCATTATTATTATTACTGTTATTGTTACAATCATTATCATTGTTATGATTATTATCATTATCATTTTTATCATTATCATGTGGATAGCCAAAATCGACACGTACCTTCTTGAGAAATCCCGCATCGTATCGCAAGGCGTCGGAGAACGCAACTTCCACGTCTTCTACTACTTGTTCGCCGGCTTGACGGAACAGCAGCTATTGAGTATACTGCTCTCACCCCCTGAAAAACACAGGTACGCTAAACGTACTCATACCTATCTTGATAATACAGCTATATAATATATTTACTTTATAAACCAAATAAGTAAATTGTTACTAACAAATTTGCTTAGTTCAGCGTTGCTAGGATTGTCAAAAAAAATACTGTTAAAGAATAGTAACCATTTATCTGTAATATTCATAATCACATGATTATTATCACTGTCATTGATATGATTTTCTAATTTATTTCTATTTTCATTTTAAGTTTCTTACTATACATTAACATAACCCCCGTGGAGACGAAAATAGTGTGAGAAGGAATTCATCATACATTGCCAGAAAGGAATCGTCAATGTATCGGGTGTATTCATACTAATATAATATGGCAAACAAAATATAAAAAAAACCTTCCCGTGCCAATTTTGGCACATAGGCGGCGCCTATCTCCGATTCATTAGCCCTAGGCCACATGTCTACTACATGTAGCAAAAGTTACAGGAGGGGGCCAGTTCTCTGGTAACTCGTGTGATTAACTTTTCCTTCTCCATTCTATATAAATGCTGAGTGCCTGGCTAGAAGGCAGAAGGTACCATTTTTAAAAGTCTTTGGTATGACCCGATCTGGGTTCGTACCCTGGACCTCCCGTGCATGAGGCTGATACTCTAACCGCTCAGCCACCATGCTCGGTAATCACGTATTATATGATTACTAGTATTATTGTCAACGACATTTTCTATTTTAGGGGCTTCATTATTATGTCTTTCCCCCATTATACTTATACAAGGTTTACAATAATTTCATGAAGTTTATAGTCTTGACCATCCACGGGGAGATCAATATTTACAGAGTAAGATATAGAGTTCATGCATGGCCAGCATTATATTATAATTACTTATTAGCATAATTCGTAAATAGTTTGATTGATAATTATTTAGTAATATGACTTCTCATTCCTTATATTCATTAGCGTTTTCCAAGGTGAAAGGGATTGTTTAGTATTGGTTTAGAGGGCGCTTCAACAAAATTGTGTATGTGTGCGTTAACGGCTGCTTTTAAAATGAGAATAGCCATGTGACTTTTTTCCAACATTTAAGCATCAATAGATTGTAACTGTTAATTTGTAAGGATAATTACAAGTTGTAGTTACTAAATGTTGTTTGACCAGAACTGTACAATCCCTTTGATAATTATAGCAGAGTCCTGACCCCCCCCCCCCCCCGAGAGACGCATATCTACTCGAATGAGGAGGAGTTTATGCATTGCAAGGATACAAATTATTTATCAGCATAAATCGTATATAATTATAGGTATTACAAATGTATTGTATTCATTTGTATTTATTGTTTTTGTTTCCAATATGAATATATCAGAGTCCTAACCAACCCCGGTGAGACGCACATCTACTCGAGTGAGGAGGAGTTCATGCATTGCCAGAAGAGGTTTGATCAGCTGCAGGAGATCATGGAGCTAGTGGGATTCACACAAGAGGTAAACTTGTTCATCTTTTTAGATTGTTATCTGCTTTAAACCCAAGAGGTATAATACTGTCGTGTGTTTTTTTACTTTAAAACAATGGCACATCATTCAGAAGAAGTTCAGAAGAAGTTAACAATGAAATAGCAAAATTATTAAAGTCTCAGATATCACTTTTGAAAAACATTATGAGGTTAATGGATCAATTGTAAGTGTTGAATAATAATATTAATATTAACTGACAAATGGTTACATACTTTAATTTAGCATTTACGGTATATATGAAATATATCATTTCATTTCTAATTCAAATTTAGAACATTATTTATTTTTTGTTCTATATCGATTTCTGTTGTCAGGATATCTGGATGATCTACCGACTGTTGTCGGCCGTCATCCAGATCCCCGACATCGAGTTCGCAGCCGACGAGGAGACGGGCGGCTCCTACGTGGTCGACGAATACGTACTCAAAGTCGGTGAGTCCGTCGACGTGTAAATAAAGCAGTCCATTTTCTATGCTCTTCGCGATAGTCGTGATATTAGAAGAAAACAAATTCAGAGGGTTTGAAATTTTAACATATATTGCATGATTCAACATAAATATTGATCATATCTGAAAGTAAAAGCCAAACGCTCATTCCACTGTACCTTATTATGGCCCTCGTCACATATCCCCGGATAGCGTTAACGGACGCCCGACGGAGAGCAACATTTTCAATCCGTTCGTATCCGGTTTTGTCCGTCCTTGTCCGTTCCTTGTTCGTCGAATACGCTCCTTGTCAGGCGATGTACGTTGTTCTATTGTGCATGAAGCAATCGAGACGATTTTCACCACCGGCAAATTTTCTTTTCGTCCGGCATCCGTTTACGCTATCCGGTGAAATGTGACCGGGCCTTAAATTTGTTGTATAATGATTCGTTTGTTTCTTTCCATCTCTATAACACAGTGGCTACATTGCTGGGGATAGATGAATCTGCCTTCGCCACAGCGTTGATCTCAAATGTCGTGGAGGCCCGGGGTGAGTTTTAGAATGAATCAATTAATTGATAATATAAATAATGTATGAGTTAAAAATTGAGTGAACAATTAAATTAATAAACAACTGTCTTCATACACAGAATAACATATCATGACACTAAACAATGTTCATCATCATCATTGTCATCATTAATCATCATCATCAACATCATTTTAATCATTATCATCATCATCATTCATCATAATCATCATCATTATTCATCGTCATCATTATGATCATCATCATTATGATCATCATCATCATTATGATCATCATCATCATTATCAACATCAACATCATCATCATCATCATCATAATCATCATCGCCATCATAATCATCATCGCCATCATAATTATCATCATCATCATCATCATCATCCATTATCATCCATCATCATCCATCATCATCTTCTTCATCACCATCACCATCGCCATCATCATCATTGTCATCATTAATCATCATCATCATCTTCATCATTCATCATCATCATCATCACCATCACCATCATCTTCATCATCATAATCTTCACCATCATCATCACCATCATCATCACCATCATCATCACCATCATCATCATCACCATCATCATCACCATCACCATCATCACCCTCATCACCATCATCATCACCATCATCACCGTCACCATCATCATCATCACCATCATCACCATTATCACCCAACGTCAACTCCCCAACTCACCCAACGTTATGTGGTATAATGTCTGTTCATTATGTGTAAGGGGTAGGCTTTAATATTAAGGAATCCCCTCTTACTCCCAACACACCCATAATTTGTATTTGTATTTTGTATTTGTTAAATTGTTTACTTTTACTATGTAATGTCACTTTGAATTGTATATTGTACATTGTAATGTTTTTATGAAGAGTGTTACTAGTAATACAAATTTGAATTTGAATTTGAATTTGAACTAATTATTTCTACGTTTATTTGTTATCTAATTGTAAACAATTTAAGATGCATTTAAGTTTATTCTGTATAATTTTGTAAAGCGCCTAGAGATAATTTTATATTAGGCGCTATATAAATCGAATATATTATTATTATTATTATCTAGGAGAGCAGATCGTGACACTGAAGAATGTGCACCAGGCCAACGATGGACGCGACGCACTGGCCAAGGCCCTCTACAGCAAGCTCTTCCACTGGATCGTCCGCCAGATCAACTCCCTCATCGCTCCCGACGTTGACAACCCGTACGTACACAACATTTATTTCATACGCTTGCCAGAAACGACCAAACATATAAGCATTTAGTCGTCTGATTGGCAAATATAATCCAAGTATCCACTTGTCCCAGTTCTTTAGACACATTAAAATGAATATAAGCTTACTCCGCGATTCATTTAATTTAAATAATTAAAAAAAAGTTCAATCTGGTTTGAAGTCAGAGTGTCTATTCTATATACAATGAATTCAAAATCGTGTGCATTAAGGACCATTCAATAGTTCTCATTCTATTACTTTGTGACTTTAGTCCATAATTTATTAACTCATATGTGGTTAAGACAACGAACACTTTAATATCAATCAATAAATGAAATAACAATGCATATATCAGTCCAATAAGCTGTTGGAAGGCTTCATTGTATTAATATTTGTAATGAGTCGAACCATGTTGATAATGAAACGACTAATTTCTATGCCTTTTGTATATTTTCCGTCACCGTGGTCGACCAGGGGATCGAAGGGCTACGAGATCGGCATCCTCGACATCTACGGCTTCGAGAACTTCGAGCGCAACAGCTTCGAGCAGCTGTGCATCAACTTGACCAACGAACAGCTGCAGTTCTACTTCAACCAGCGGATCTTCGCCTGGGAACTCGCCGAGTACGCCGGGGAGGGCATCCCCAAGCACTCCATCAAGTATCAGGACAACATGCCCGTGCTGGATCTCTTCCTAGCTGTAAGTCAATTATGTCTGTAGTGTATCACTTCATACACGGAATAAGTATTTCACAAACTCATTTGTCCAGTTTAAAGTCGACTCTCAAGTCCTTTATTGAGATCATTAACTCTCGGTTTCACATGTCGACAATCGGTGTATGGTAGAACATTTCTGCCGTAGCTGGCAGCAGATATCTTAATACAGAGGATACTACAATGTCAATGTGCCATCGATGTCTAAATTACAGTAAAGAGTTAAATTTACGCGAACAGGGCCTTGTTACAGAAAGAGATACAATCTACAAGTATCGGAAATAATATCGCTAGTGATATTCGTTTGTCTCGCAATGTATGGTCAACAAGGAATCTAAAAGATCACGACGTTTCGTGCGCCGCTGCAACACTTCGTCAGGTGATATAATCTACTGTAAGCAATCTACAAGTAAGTAACAATTTAAGGTAATTCCGAAAATTTGCGCACTTTAACCAATCAATATTTGCTCACTTAGCCACATGATCTGACTTCCAATTAATTGCGACTTGACAATCGATTACATCTCTTTCTCCAACGGGAGCAATTTAAATGTGCCATCGATGTCTTTTATATTTGTATATATACATTATACTGTTAAAATTTTTGAATAAATGAAATCCTTAATCATGTCTAAATTGCAGGTCAGAGCTAACCTTACACGGACATTGCTTGTATTGAGCTAATGCGTTTGGTTACGAATTCCATACCATTGATATTCGTATAATTTATAGGAGACAATTGTCACATCCAGAAGCTTGTGTGTACTCTGCACATAAAATACTCGATTGTAAAAAATCGTTATTACATAGTAATTACACTGAAGAATGCTTGAACCTAAACTTGTATAAATTTAATCCCATTTAATTAAGTATAACTGTGTGATTTTTATTTTTTAAGTGTATCGAATCACATTTTAAACAAATATGACGCCTTTATTATTATTTTTTTCAAATCATATCCGTTTTCAACAAAATGTACATAGGCCTACATATCAAATATAGTCATTAGCAAAACTAAAATTATATTGATTGGAAACAGAGAGATCCACCTAAATGCAAAGCTCGTAAGATTAAAAATTCAATTGATTTTCGTCGATTAATTGCCTTACAGCGTACTCTCATAAAGGCGCATAGATGATTCATAATAATTATTATGTGATATCCCTCAGAAACCGCTTGGACTGTTATCCCTCCTGGACGAAGAGTCTAGGTTCCCGAAGGGTAGTGACGTCACACTGGTCGCAAAGTTTTCGTCCAATCACAACAAGAATGGCAACTTCCTGATGCAGAAGAAAAACAAAGGCAACACTACCATATTTGGCATCAGGCACTACGCGTCAGAGGTGAGCACGGACTCGTTCACTTGAATGAGAGGGGTGTTAAATCATTCATGTATCCTTTGATAGGACGTGTTCGGGGTTTGATCAAAATTGAATACGTCATTAATTTTGTTGAGTAAGAGTGGTTCGCTAATAAGTGTAATACGTACATCACTGTTTTGTAATAACAAAATGATCACGATAAAAACTAATTGAGCGAATTAAGTTAGTAACAATAAGATTGTTGTGAATAGATGTATAAATGAATGAATGAATGAACGAACGAACGAACGAACGAACGAACGAACGAACGAACGAACGAACGAACGAACGAACGAACGAACGAACGATCGAATACATGAATAGCTAAATACATAAATGGTGTTTCCAATAACGTCGTACTAAAATGACTTATTTTCTCCCAGATCTGGTACGATACAACGGGCTTTCTTGCGAAGAACCGAGATACGTTCAGCTCAGTGCTGTCTGAATGCATGGCTAACTCACAGACAGAACTCGTCAAATTCCTCTTCGCTCAGCAGCCGGACAATGAGAAGTAAGTAAAATACAGAAAAGATAAATACATTATACAAAGTCAGTACAGTTTTGTTAATTCTTAAAGTTCGTCATATTAATTTAGCATTTTTGTTCTCCAAAACCTCTCAAGAATGAACTTGTATCGTATAATTGTTTTGTGTATTGAGAAAATAAATCCTTCTCCAATGTGTGTTTCAGGGGAGCCGCAGCCAAGCCGTTCCGAAACCAGAAGGATATTCTAATGTGCAAACCGCCCCCTACGATCACTGTCAACCCAGGCGTAAGTCTGTCGAGAGATGCCGCGAGGAAACTGAAGAAACAGTAAGTTTAATAATACGTTTCATGAAATTTAAATTGTTTATTTCTTTGTTTGTATTTAATTCATCATCACAATTCACATACCATAGTTACGTTTATCAGTACGTGGACTATAACACGCCACAGGTTACTATCCACATGATCCATACAATACTAAAAACAAGTATACAGTAATAATTATTGAATTTTGTTTTTATAACAACAACAAATATCGTTCTTCTAACTATTATTTTCAAAAAGAATTTATGTCATGCTGTTCTAAATATCACACTATTGCATTTTGAATTAGACTTGTGGAAATGTATGTATATATCACAAATGAGAGTCGTATACAGCCTAGCTTTCGATCCTAGCAGAATCTTCGTCAGGGCACAAATGACAGTTACTACAGAAAAAACACAGAATATATACCAACATAAACACATGTATGGAAGGGGGGCTGGAAAGAGGAAAGGAGGCGGAGACACAAACAATGAAAGCAACTGTGAGTGGGTGAGTGTCAGGACTGCTTGACCAATCAGGTCAAACAGGCATGGGTGGGTCCTTAAGTGGCTGCAGTCAAAGAAAATGTGATGAGAGTGTAAGGCTTAGAGAAGAATAGAGGTAGGGAGGATCAAAGAAATAAATCAAGAAATGGAAAGAGACATGTGAACAAAAGACAGTTGATGAGGTGTAGGAGTGCACTGGGGCATTGAGAGGGGAGGAACAATAGAGGGGATTATGAGTGTAGGGGATGGGAGCGAGAGGATTAGGACAAAGAAAGTGAAGTGAAGTGTGTGGCAGGATCGGATGAATAGGATAGGCGAGTTCAAAGGAGAGAGTGGAAAGGATGAGGACCCAGTAGGTAACAAAATGTTGACTGATTTTTCAAAACGTGCGTTTCTGCAAATCCCCAAAATGTGGAATTTGTTTTGAATAACATCTGTTAATTTATTTGCGTGGCTTAGTAAATATTACAAAAGGTGCACATGTGTATATTATTTCTCTCATATTGATTAATATTCGCGGCACTGAGGTGTGGAACATATCACCTCTTTGGTGAAATATACTGTATCAAGTTGAAATCACATAAGTGAGTTTAGAAATTTGATGGATGACTACATTTTACTAAGTTAAATTTTAACATAAAGTATCGAAATAGTGGTGTCCCATTCTTCCGTTAGTGCATATAGTAATAGTTCTAAACGAGTTGCCGTTTGAGTTGATATTTGGTATTATATCCCTCATAAGATCGTTTTACCATTGTATTTGACAAATGATAGTTTTGGACAACACGCGCAATCCCCGCGCAATCATGTGACCGGGCTGTTAGCAAAAAATTAACACTAAAAGTTCGTTACGCGTTCGTCCCATAGATCATGTGTTTAAGCAAAATGCACACGCGATCAAATTTGTGCAGTACTCTATGGCGCACACGTTCTAGTCACGTGATTGACATTACTGGTAAAAACTAACACCCTGGGAAGAAGAACGCCAAGACAGCCAATAAGCACATCCGTGGGAGCGCTAGCACGCATTCATCGCGTATGTGCGCAACTGCCAGCGCGTTGGTGCGCACTCAGTTTTGCGTCTTTGTGATTGTGTGCGCAAAATAACAATGACTTTAAGCGTATTAGATGCGCCGTGGTTCTGGAGGCTCATACTGGCTTCATTAATGTCGATTGATTTTTATATCAAAATTTACAAGCGATTTTATGAAATATTCAGAGATTATCACTTATTTTGCTATAAGCTGAACACAATCACTGATATTGATGAGTGATATAAAACAACTAACGAATGTGCTTGATTGTGATAGGCAATCTATTACCTCGGTGGGCTCAAAATGACTATTACCCTCAGCTACGCTTCGGGTAATAATCATTTTGAGCCCACCTCGGTAATAGATTTGACTATCACAAGAAGCCCATTCGTTAGTTGTATAGTGTATTGGGGCTGGATATGATTGCTTTCGTAGCAACCGATGTGGGCCGATAGGTCAGACATTTGTGGCTTGCTTGACTAATGCCTAGGTCACAAATGATCCGGACGCCGTACGATTTTTCTCCGATTTCGGGAAATTGTGATATCGTACGATGTCTGTGGTAGCAGTCACATATTTGCCAGCGCCCGTACGATGACTTTTGTCTTAAAATAAAACATAAATCGCACGGCTCCCGTACGGGTTCATTACGGTGCTCTTACGGTGATTCTACGGTACCCGTACGATTTGAGTGGCCAAATATTAAGTCTCAAAATCGTACGATATTCGAAAAAAAGGCTGCGATGCTCTCTACGACGTGTCTACGGGCTTACGGCAAGTACAAAATCTTACGATGCATTTCTTTTTTTAACTCCGCGTTGACATCATACGGCGAGGAAAATGCAACGGCGACCGCACGATAGCCACGGCACCCTTGCGGGCGCCGTAAGATTCCCGCAAGATTTCACCTAAAAGTGGCATCGTACGGGCGCCGTATCCCAAATCGGAGCATTTGTGACCTAAGCAATAGTTGGGACCATTACCCATGGCACTGAATAGCTGTGACGTCACACATAGGCACTCTTCTAACGCGTTATTCTTCCTCGTTGAGAGTGTTTCCTATTTCTAATGTGTTTGGAAATCGAAATATATTAAAAACTGTGTCCGATCGACTCGACGTTTTATTTGTTCCTTTGTTTTAGACTGAAAGAGGAAAAGGCAGCGAGAGCAAAGGCCGCTAAATCCAAGAACCAGACACCGACCGTGGGATCACAGTTCAAGGTACTATAATTATAGTTTAAAAAAAAAAAATCGTTATGGGGTTCTCTTTAATATATACTCCGCAAAAACAGAAACTGGACACTTGTATAAGTTGAAATATTTCATATTTATGTACGATAAAGTGTACATTATCATATATCAAATTAAAGGAAATGTAGATCTCTACATGCAGGGTATAAATTAAAGGTGTAATCGTTCATGCATGAAATGCCATGGTCAATTAACAATAGCAAGGTCTGTTTTCAAAAATAGCAAAACAATGGAGGACCACACCATTCGACTGAAATGATAGTAAGCGTTTCACTTAAAACAAGATGTGCGGGGCGAGTAAATTATGATATTATTAAACTTTATTGTTATGAACAAACTCTGAAAATAAACATTTTCAATAAAAACAAGGCTAGTTTTATTACTTGTCTGTATTTGAGGCATGAAGCTTGTCTGTTTCCTGTGTCCCCTGCAATTTTAACCATAGTTACCCAGAGAAATGACATGTTAAAGACTGCCCAACTGTTTAACCAAATGTGACATCAGGTTTTGAACATCTTTGGACTACGGTAGAAATCTTGAGAAGAATTTAAACCATTTTTCATGCTGAAAAAAGGGCACAAACTGTGGTTTCGACTAATAAACCATTGACATGGAATTCCCCATTTTGTTACATTTGGATGAAAATAAAGCCTATAACGTTCGCAATTTGTCTTCATTTATACTGTCTTTTTATTGATGAAGATGAAGATAGAAAAGGTCACATTTGTAATGAAAAATTATGCCATGTCATGAATATAGCGTTTTAGATTATGCTTATCAACATTTTAATGGTTGAGTTGATGTTTCTTTTTTGCAATTTTTGAAAACGGACCTTGCTGTGGTTAATTGACCGTGACAAGTCATGCATGAATGAATGCTTTCATCTTGATTGAAGAGGATTGAAGAGGGTCATTTTATCTTTAATTTGATATACAATATCATATATTTTATCGTAAATGAATATGAAATATTTTGTGTTACACAAGTGTCCAGTTTCTTTTTTTTGCGGAGTATATATGACGTCATACTATCCACCCCAGTGTAGTGGGTAATCTAGTAGAACCAGGCGCAGTCTCCGCGAAACAACCCTCGGAACATTGGCTGATTTTTCGGTTTAGGTACTATAATGCTTTTTATAAATTGTTTTCAAACTTGGTATGTAATTATAGAATGTGCAGTACACCTAAATATGGGGCCAAGTCAAGATTGAACTGTTGCAAAAAGCATTGTTATTGTGTGACCATTCAAAACACATGTAAAGCTCCAAACAAATGAAGAATAGTTGCGACATTTCGCTTTTGACACGGCTCCATATTCAGGTCAACCGCAAATTCCATCATTACACAATCATTACAAATGAGACATCGATGTAAAGGGGAATATTAAAACAGGCTTATTAGAAGGATCACTTCATAACAAAAAATAATGTATATCAACGCTCAAACTTGAATTGCGGAACTTTTTTTGAGGGGTTCGTTATGTCACAATGAAGGTTGTCGTGTCAAGTCTAGCAAAGGTACGGGAGAGGAAGTGCTTACAACCATCGGACCTCTCGTATCCATGTCGTGATATGTTATTTCCGGCCATTCATTTGTAGCTAGCGGGTAATGAGTGTTACGCGATAATGGTTCGTTTACATTTTGGCAGCTCTATTATATTGTATTTCCCCAAACAAGCTCCAGGGTCGATTGCGTAGCTTACAAAAGTCAAAGGGGGGGGGGGGGGGGGGGGGGTGAGGGACGAAGGAAAAGGGATGTCATGGACGGTAACGATCTTGTCATAAATTCAAGTCACTCTTTGATAAAAAATAAATTAAAAAAGGAAATCCTTTTCCCTTAAAGGGATCTAGTAACTTTGTTGACATGTGCAAAAAGTGATGAAGGGTTGATGCAATGTATATTTTTGTTATCTCATATGTCCACAGGGTATTGTGCGAAAATTTCAAGTCAAATGGACATTGCATGGCCAAGAATTGAGTGAAAATACAAAGTGATATTCACTAACTCACTGCACTCACTTTGTACACAGAAGAAAAACTCGCCCGGAGTTTTTCTTATCTGAATACTTCGATCGTACATATCTTTGTAACGAAAGGGAAATTTGAAAAACCGAAACCGGTCCCATGATTTGTTTGTTAATACAAATACAACAAGGTATGAGGGAACCGCTAGAATAAAAAATTTATTTTGAGGATTTGGACAATGTTACTAAGTCCCTTTAAAGTTTATCATTTAATATTGGGAATACGTTCTAGAATACTTTAATTTAAATCCACACTATTGTTGTCACGAATTCAAGCCCGGCTTGGGTTTAAAAATTAATCCGAGAATGTAAGAGATCAGCACAGAGAGGAGGACAATCATATGATAGCAATTCAATTATTTCCTGGGCAAATGGTTAGTGCAAGTTTTTAAAAATTGTATTTATACACACAGAAGGGAAGCTTGCTCCCCTATAAAGAAAATAAAAATAATTTACCCCGTAACTACATACGCCACTGCTGAGTGATTGAAGGGCAATACACTTTGCTCGGCCGCAGCTAATAGGATAAAACAATTAACACATAAACATTGCATCGTGTATGACAGAGAAAATAATAAACAAGAGATGGAAGTCTGTCATCTCGCAACTCATTTGATGGCCTGGACTTGATCTAATAAAAGCATAATTGCCAGAGCAAATTAGGCATTGTTGCGAACCAATGATGGCACAGAGTGACGCGGACATCGGTTTGGACGAAACAGTGATTTATGTTGATGAAATTACAATGGACTGAGTTCTGGCTTCGTTATAACGGGCTTGTGTGTATTTTGTTTTGCTTAATAACGTGGGAAGTGTTTTCAAAACAAACCAAAGGCAAGGGAAACGTCAATGTTCTAAGTAAATTATCAAGTAAGTAAGTAAGTAAGTAAGTAATATAAGTATGTATATGGCTTATATAAGCCGATATATTTATACCTGATGTATTTACATGATAAATTTATTGACCATCATTCTTTATCTTTTCAATCATATATTCGTATTCTTAGCTTTCTCTAACGAGTTTGGTGGAAAAGCTTCTCACGCTGATGCGCAGTTCATCTACTGTATCAAACATAACTCGTATGGTCGCCATAATTACTACTGTGTTAAAGAGAATACTATTTATATGTATACCTGATTTATTCACATGATAACTTTACTGACCATTATTATTTATCTGTTCAATCATATATTCGTATTCTTAGCTTTCTCTCACGAGTTTGATGGAAAAGCTTCTCTCGGCCGACGCGCAGTTCATCCGCTGTATCAAACCTAACTCGTATAGTCCTCAAAACTACATGAACAATTTCACGGAAAACACTGCACGTTTGTTGTTTTTGTTGTTTGCTTCATTTGTCTTACCCAAAGTGTTATATCGTCCTTTTTTTTTCATTAATGGTTTTGTTTAGCTTTCTCTCACGAGTTTGATGGAAAAGCTCCTCTCGGCCGATGCGCAGTTCATCCGCTGTGTCAAACCCAACTCGTATAGTCGCCACAACCACTTCGATCACGAGCTGGTGGTCCGCCAACTTCGCTACACCGGAGTGCTAGAGACCATCCGAATCCGGCGAAGCGGGTTTCCGACCCGACTGATTTTCCCGGATTTCATACACAGGTAGCTATTATTAGACCACCTTGCAATATTCCATTATAATCCACTAAACTAAATGATTCCAAATTTTGCCTAAGGAGAAACAAAGTGGGGGCATTTCCCAAGTGAACGTTTCTCTTTTGTACTCTTCTTGGAAACTGTCGTGGATTTGAAGATTTCCTATTCTCCCAATTCCCAAATTGTGTTATTATTATTATCATTCCTATTATCATTATTATTATATTTATTATTTGTGGATTTGTTATTATCTTTGCTATTGTTATAATTGTAATTATTATCATTATAATTGTTATTATTATTATTATATTATTATTATTATTATCATTATTTGTGTTATTATTATTTTTTTTTTTTATTACTATTATTATTATTATAAGTATCATAAATGTAATGGTTATTATTAATATTAGTAGTATATTATAAGTAGTATTATTAATATTATTGTCATTACTACTATGATTATTATGATTATCATTAGAATTCTAAATCTATTTTATTTATCATTGTTTTCAGATACATGTTTATTGGTTTCCCACTGACCGCCGAGGTGTCAGTCAACCCAAAGAACTGCAAACACATCCTAGAAAGGGCTGGATGCACAGACTACCACATAGGAAAAACAAAGGTCAGTAACAAATATATCAAAATTGTATATTTCGCATTTATATATATTATATCATTTGTCTGGAACCTATTTGTCTGAACTTGTTGGCGGAATGGACAACGTTTTTTACCTTCATTTATGACAATGTTATGTTTGGGGTGTTGTTTTTTTCTTCAACACTTGCTTGAGATAACTTGTTGCCCAGACTATACCATGATATGCAAAACAAAGAGTAGTAACGGATATATTATTATAATATCTTTAAACCTGTATGTGTTTAAAGACACGAAAAGACGACTGGTTGCCAAGACTACCATAAACACAAAAACAAGCAAGAAAGGAGGAAAAAACAGTTCAGTTAAAATATCCGAAACAAAAACAACTTTCTTCGTACTTATTTTCTTGTCTTCTAACCTTGTAAACTCTTTCATGAATAATAGTAATAATAATAATAATACAGATTAATAATATTAGTAATAATAATAAAGATGAATAGGATGAACATGGTGCGGACATAGCGGCAATTACCCGTGACATTCATTTGTATAATCAAGGTCTTATATAAAACATGTGACGCAGTGCGAAATGTCAAGTGTAAATCTATTAACCTCTGATAAAATCATCGGAACCGAAAATTCTTTTAAGGTGCGAAGAGAATGGTAAGAAGAAAACATAATTATTATTCCCGATGTTTCTTTGAAGGTGTGAAGAGAATTGTAAAAAGAAAACATAATTATTATTCCCGATTATTCTTTTAAGGTGCGAAGAAAATGGTTTAAAAAAAACACCCACAAAAAAAACTCACCCCAGATTTTCTTAGTATTCAGTTTCATGATCTCAGACATATAGTTATCACCTCCTTAAGACTAACTTAACTTCTCGAAATGGCAACATTATGTATTTTAAACGTTTTTATCTAGTTCTCAGATCTTGCGGTCTGCGATCACGTTTAGCCTTGATATTAACTATCATCAAATCACATATCCGACTCCAAACAACGAGCTGTCAAGCTCTGCCCCTCTTGTTGATTGATTATAAAGTCAAACCTGTGTATAGCGGCCACCATGGCAAGGGAAACAAGAAGAGTGTCCATCTGTAGACAGGTGACCTCTATTAGACGGGCGTTCATAATATTGTTTTCCTTTGCAGCTGAACGCTTTTGGTGGCCACTAAAGACAGGTTTGACTCTGCCCCTCTTGTTTATTGATTATAAAGTCAAACCTGTGTATAGCGGCCACCATAGCCTTTAGTCAAGGCTCTATATGGCTTGGAGATTCTCTATGCGATCGCGAGCTAGCTAGCTGTGAGAGAGCACGGGGTCAGCGCTCGATGTGCTCAATGTGTTCGCTTTCTTATTCGCTCACAGACTCTCCACTCGCTCCGCTCGCGTAATTGTGCATATATCGTGAGAGTCTTGACGAAAGACTACGGCCACCATGGCAAGTTAAACAAGAAGAGTGTCCATCTGTAGACAGGTGACCTCTATTAGACGGGGTTCATAATATCGTTTTTCCTTTGCAGGTGAACACTTTTGGTGGCCAGTTTTGGTGGCCAACGTGATTAGGCAATTTGGCTTACTATAGACAGGTGGCCGCTAAGACAGGTTTGACTGTAGTTCATTTTCCTCATAACAATGATAATAATATTGTTATGAAACCACCATGTTACTAACAAAGTAATTATGACGGGTTATTTTGAGTTAGGACTATAATCGCACGTCGAAGAAGATGAAGATTCAAAAGAGGCACACACACTGTTCGGTTAATTATATACATCATTTCTAGGTCGTGCAATCACCTTTCTGAAAACATAGGATGCTATAGATTTCAACACCTATGTTTCCAAATGTCAATTAATTAGTTGCGTAGGAGTATCCTCTTATCGTGCGAATGAGATAAGAATCTGAACTTGTCTTGATGTAGTGTTTCTGTGTTTTAAAAACACGTGCCAAGAAAACTCAAGAGCGTTCCAAGAATTATATCATCTCAAATCGTGCAAACACAATCATTTTCCTCCACCAGCCATCACATCACGTGAGCGTCTCAAACCAACGAACCTTCCCACTTCCCGCGCTTTCTCAAAACACTAGTTCAGTTTCAAACGCAGTTTTACACATAATAACGATACGTAAAGGGACTTAACATTGTCAAAATCCTCAAAATCCAATTGGAATTCTAGCGGTTCCCTCATACCTTGTTGTATTCAATAAAAACATGGGACAGATTTCGGTTTTTCAAATTTCCCTTTCGTTAAAAAGATATTTACGATTGAAGTGTTCAGATGTTAAATTATCCACAAGACCGCGAAAACTGTTTACAAAGTTAGTGCAATGAGTTAGTAAATATCACTTTGCATTTTTGCTCATTACTCGGCCATAATTAACGTTCATTTAACTTGAAAAATTTCCACAACACCCAGTGGACATAACAGATAACAGTAATATATATTGTATCAACCACTCATCAACAAAGTTACTAGATCCCTTTAATATGATGTTAGGAGTATCCTCTAATCGTGCGAGGAGATACGAATCTAAAAATTATTTCGTTTGATGTTTAGTTTCGCATTTATGGGCTTTGCATACATACACATGCCAAAAAAACACATGTCACGAATTGAAAATAGCTTTCCAAGAATTATCTTCTCAAATCGTGCGAATACATTAAAATGAAATCTTCTTGATAATAGAAAATATTTATCAACATTTTATGCCTTTAAAAATAACTTTTACATTTTGTTCACAATGTTGTTTCGTTATTGTTGATACTTTCAAAAACTGTTTAAAATAATGACTATTATTAATTTATGATTATGTTGTCACGTGCATGACAGTGATTTTCTTTACCTTCAAAACGTTTTATTTTTAAAATGTTGGCTTTATACAGAGTCATGTTAGAAAAGACTTAACCTGTGCAATTCTCAAATAGTTCACACAGGGCTCACCAGGTTCCGGGAGGCAATGGCTTAATAACGTTCCGGCACCAATTTATGCTGTATGCGGCTCAAGTTTTTTTTTATCTTGTTGGGCGGACGAAATTGAGGTGTTGCTGCTCTGCGTGTGAATACGAAATGTCGCCCTCTTGGAAATATGTGTTTAAATATACGCCGCAAAAAAAGAAACTGGACACTTGTATAAGTTGAAATATTTCATATTAATGTACGATAAAGTGTACATGATCATATATCAAATTAAAGGGAATTTAGTCCTCTACATGCAGGGTATAACTTAAAGGTGTAATCGTTCATGCATGAAATGCCATGGTCAATTAACACTAGCAAGGTCTGTTTTCAAAAATAGCAAAACAATGGAGGACCACACCATTCGACTGAAGTAATAGTAAGCGTTTCATTTAAAACAAGATGAGCGGGGCAAGTAAATTATGACATTATTCAACTTTATTGTTATGAACAAACTCTGGAAATACAAATTTGTCAATAAAACAGGGCCAGGTTATGAGAGCATTATCATACTGGTCTGTATTACAGGCATGAAGCTTGTCTATTTCATGTGTCCCTTGCAATTTTAACCATATTTACCTAGAGAAATGTAATGTTAAAGACTGCCCAACTGTTTGACCAAGGGTGACTTCAGCTTTTGAAGCTCTTTGGACTACGGTATAATTCTTGAGAAGAATTTATACCATTTTCATGCTGAAATAAGGGCACAAACTGTGGTTTTGACTAATAAAGCTTTGCCATGGAATTCCCCATTTTGTTACTTTTGGATGAAAATAACACCTATAACGTTCACAATTTGTCTTCATTTATACTTTTTATTGAGATGAAGATAGAAAAGATCACATTTGTAATGAAAAATTATGCCATCTCATGAATATAGCGTCTTACATTATGCTTATCAACATTTATATGGTTGAGTGGATGTTCCATTTTTGCTATTTTTGAAAACAGACCTTGATGTGGTTAATTGACCGTGACATGTCATGCATGAATGATTTCATCTGGATTTCATGCACATATAGAAGAGGGTAATTTTATCTTTAATTTGATATACAATATCATATATTTTATCGTTAATGAATACGAAATAGTTGGTCTCATACAAGTGTCCAGTTTCTTTTTTTGCGGAGTATAGATCGTTGCTCTTTGCAAAAGACTATGATTAGACAAATCAAATCAATTTTCTTTTGATCCGAGATTTTTAAACGATTTCTTCCACATGCTGACACCAATCTGCTGGTAATGTTTTCATCTGTTGTAAAATATGAGCTTTCAAGTACCTTATTTTACAATATGATACAAGTACAATACATTGAAAACAATAATTATACAAACAAAAAGGCGCAAGATTGTTAGAAATTAAAAACAAGGATTAAAATACGAATGATTCAAATAATAGCATGGTAAATCAACTCACGAGCCCCCCCCCCCCCCCTCCCCCCTCCCCCCTCCCCCCAAGGAAAGAAATATCGAGGGTCTTCAATTCTTTTACATGGCTTTTACATCGCGATAGCGATCTCATTATTGCATTTTCACGTACTTACAATCAGCCTCTGTACGTCCTAATCGATGAATGTATCATCGGCAATTCTTTTTGGACAAGCATCAATTTTTGCAACCGCAAACGATAATTGAAGGATTAGGAATAATCAACGAAAGTTTGAAATCTCATCGGGAAAAAGTTGACATTTCTGAGCAAACGGTAAAAGTTCAGGTGGTCTGATGATGATATTATGGAATCAACTTATGATTTAAAGGGATCTGGTAACTTTGTCGACAAGTGCAAAAAGTGACGATTGATTAATAAAATGTGTACCAGTGTGATCTGATATGACCATAAAGTAATGTGTGAAAATTTCATGTTAATTTGATGTTTTTTGGCCGAGAAATGAGCAAAAATACAAAGTGATATTCACTAACTCTTTGTACTTACTTTGTACACGACTTAAATTATCCCGTAGACAGTTTAACATCTGAACACTTCAATCGTAAGAACCTTTTGAACGAAAGGCGAAACCTGTCCCGTGCTTTTATTGTTAATATGAACATGACAAGGTATGAGAGAACCACTAGAGTTCCAAGTAAGTTTTGAGGATATGGACAATGTTAATATTACTAATGTTAATATTAGAGTCCCTTTAAAACCACCATTACATTTCACAGAAATTGCGTAAAATCATCCCTGAAAAACACAAACGCCTTCTTTTATTTGCATTATTCGAGTGAAGCTTGTTATAACTTCGCATGATTTTCTCGTATTTAGGTTGCTAGTGCTATATATACACACTTTGCCTGACGTTGTTATTTTAATTGAGCATTTTGTGCTTGCAAATTCAATTGTGATTTATCACTCTATTATAGACAACGTGGTTTTCTTTTGATTTCCTCCACATGTTGACATCATAATTATATGGCAATGTATTCATCTTAATGTTTTGTAGAAAATGTAAGCTCTCAAAATAAAAGACAATGACTAATGTTGTTGTTGTTTTTAGATATACTTCCGCTGTCACAAAAAGGCCCGAGCCACCCATCTCAACAAAACAAACACACACTCACAAAAACAACAACAATAACTATAAAAATAAACAAACCAAAAATCCAAATAAAACAAAACCGAAATGAAAAAGATGATGTTGGCTGATAACCGCGGAGTGACATTTGGAAACCACGTAATTTATTTTGAGATGACATGCCCGCTAGATACGGGATCGCTTCCCGGCGAGATAAAAGTGGAGACAAATTCCTAGAAAGAAAAATAACTACGGATAACATTGACAAGCTCAAGGACAGAAGAATATCTTAATATTTTACAACGTTAACATTATGATATGCTTCCTGCAATCAATGTACGACATGGAGCGCATAGTCGTTGTTCTATTCGAATTATATTCAGTATCAATTGATGTCAATCACCAGTGTTCCGTTGATTGGTTGAGTGCCCGTGTGCACCGGCCAATAGACGCGGTCCGTTGCTGACCTATCAGGAACGCACTCGCTCATGCGAGAGTGTGTTTTGGAGCCACGGTAGAGCATAAAAACCGATTGCCTACATTATATTATATCATTTGACAAAGTATTGCAGCGGCATACGAAACGTCATGATCTTTTAGATTCCTAGTTTGACCATACATTGCGAGACAAACGAATATCACTAGCGATATTATTTCCGATACTATATCCGCAATGGATTATATATTTACTATTATTGATGTCAATCATGTTGATAATTGTAAAAAAAAAAAAGGGAAGGCGTGGATCACTGATAAAGCTAGCGGGGTATGGAAGGAGGAGAAAAGGAAGGGTAAATATGCCCCTCTGGCTGTATTCTCCTTTCAATAACCCCTCCCTTCTCAATGATGGAATATTGAACACTTTGAATCTATGTACCTGCAATTACTGTCAGACTGTTGGAAATAGAGCTTTTATAATCGTTGTTTGATCCGAAATATATTCAGTGACAATTTATGTCATTTTGATATTGTATTTTAAACAAAAGAAATGCGTGGATTATTAATGTTACTAAAGGGGTGGCGGGGGGGGGGGGGGGGGGGGTGGGCTGAGGGTAAAATATTATATTTATGATTTAAATTCTCATCTTTTCCCCGTCCAGTGCAACCTATAATTTTACATCGGGGTTAAAATATGTAAAGAATTACAGTAATACCATCGCTAACTATTTGAAGAGCTTAATGCCAAAAGGCGCTATGTCTGCTTTCCTTGAAAGTTGAGGCATGCGTATATATAATATATTCGGACGGATAAACGCGGTTTACTTCATCGTTAGTAATTAAAGTGGACTTAGTGCCTTTTGGAACGAAGCTCTTGTCCCCCATATTTGTTCCTGAATCCTGGATAATCCACCATCCAAATTGATAGCGGAAGTGTACTTGTTCCCGATTGATGCGCTCCAATTGTTGTTATCTGATCTTGGGCGCCCTTACACCATTCCACGACGCGACGAGCTTCCGTGCAAACCAAACCATTATGGCCTAGACCAGAGCCGTAATGGTCTGACCTACACCATTCCATATTAAAGGGACCGTAAGTCCGTACGGAAAACTTACTGTCAGTCTCTCTTCCATCGTTATAAGTTATACAACTCTCAATTACCAAACAATACTGGAATCTGCTATATCATGTATCAAGTCTATGGGGATACAGTACTTCGCAGTCAACAGGTTAATCGGACAATAAAGACAACGTATTAGGCGTAACGGTTGTGCACTTCTGTCATGATCATAACAACATCAGTGGGACTTTCGTAGATCAGATTCGGTCTCTGTCACGTCCAAAGTTGACATCAATATAAATTGCTGGAAATCATTATTGAAACATGCTCGAAATGAAGCACAGATTGTGAAACTATGGAATATCAAAGTTCCAAAGTCAAGAAGCGTCAGACCTTTCACTGGTTACGTAATTTATCACTATTACCCAGCAGGGTATATATAGGTGCCCAGGGCCCCAGAGGAGAATGGGTCGTTGCAATAAAGATAAATGTTGGCAATTTGCTATTTTCATCATAATTGTATTTTTTACATTTGACATTAATAACCCGATATTTCATATTGGAAATAAGTTAATAAAAACGAACAAATTTTACCCCGACTATAGCTCCGACATTATCAAGCTCTATTTCACATTCTATTAAAAGCGGCTGTAGGCCTATATCATTCGCAAGATCAGTGGCATTGTTTGATCCGCATCAAAGTTTATTATAAGTCCATTAAAATGTCGGTTGTTTTGGTTATTAAAGTGTGCGTTGCGTTACGGTTTGCACCAGATTCTTCGCACTCGATTTCCGAATGCTGATTCAATGCCGAGTCGGGCCCTAATTTCGATCCTTTCCGTCGACAAGCTATCCGTCCACATGTCCCTAATAAATATAATTACATCCTTGGAGTACACATTGTAAACTTGTGTATTTGCTATTGCTATGTCGGACAAAACTCGAGCAAAGTTTTAAGTTGCCAGGAACATCCTTTTCTATAATATGCATTCAATGGCCCGAATTCTCATCAGTGGCTCAGCTTGTGCCCGGCCTAAAAAGACAAAGACTACCGGTAACCAGTTAACCCACTTTGCACCTGCAGACCTACTGATTGTTGCTATTCGCCACCAGAGATATTCTAATTATTTCCTTTCATTATCCATTCAATCACTCTAGTTCTGCTTAGGAATTTACGAAGGGCTGCTTGTTATTTCAGTAATAGTATAACCGGGTCACCAGCAGTACAATGTCCTGGATGATCTAGGACGCAATTTGGCTGATGACCGACTATACCATGATTGAATTTCAAGAGGCCCATTGTCCTGATGCCTATAAGCAGATTTCAAGGGATTGACTGGATAATAAAAGGAAACAATTATAATATCTCTGGTGGTGAATAGCAACAAAACAATAGGTCTGATGGTGCAAAATGGTTTAACTGGTTACCGGTAGTCTTTGTCTTTTTAGGCCGGGCTCACGTTGAGCCACTGATGAGAATTTAGGCAATTGAAAAATATATGAACACTGTACCTAATAATTACAATTCGGTACTTGGAATCCACATTGCATATAATGTACATTAAAATAGTTGTTGCTATGTCAGTTAAGCCCCGGGCAAATTTTGGAATTACCAGGAACAACCTTTGTTTATATTATAATTGTAATTGTATATTTTCAACCTGATATATAGTAACGCTGTCCGAGTTAGTATTTGTCGCCCTTTTCTTGCGGCCCTATATAGGTTCCATGCCAATCATTCCATGAGTCGCCAAAATTTGAAATTCTCTCACGAATATTGATAACAATCGTAGTAGTTGCCGGGTGTTTTATCTCTTGACCATCTCACTAAAGAAAGGAAAATACGGCAATTTCTATCATCATATATGTAGGTCTTGGAGATGACCTTGTGATTTTGCTCAATTATAATATAGAAGGCAAATTCTGCGTAAGTTTTGGAACATGGCCAATCGACCAATCAGGCGTCTCCTCACCCTACAGGGCTTGGTGTCAGTCACTGATCTCTAGGAACGAAGTGGATAGGTTATTCCCTACGTTGAGAAATTATTATGAAGCCGTGCCTCTTACCAAACCTATAGTAGTACAGACTGTACAAACAAACACACAAAAACTAATGGACACGGTGTACTGTTCAGGCCAATTTCTTTATCTTTTACCCTGAAGTTGTGGGGGGGGGGGGGGGGGGGGTAAAATGCTCTCGAGTTGCGCCACATTTTGTATTACTAAAACAAAATGTTATCCTCACACAAAAGCATAATGTACAATACCTTCTTTTTTCAGTAGAACAAAGAAACACATTTTTATAGAAACCAAACAAAAAATGATTTCAAGATGTCATACATCTATGTGTCAAGTCATGTTCAATTTAGGCCAAGCGTCGAGTGATTTTATCTACACAACGCAGCATAAACATGGTATCCTTCCGCACTCTACGTGACATAATTGTCTCCACATCATTTCGGAACACCGACAAATCAAATAAATAATTATGAACACATACATGTATATATTTAGAACAAATGACAAAGGAGGGATTGAAACATTTTAAAGAGATTATTGTAACTTTGTTGACGTATGAAAACAGTTATGTATGGTTGATAAAATATGTTTTGTTGTGATTTGATATGTCCACTGAGCATTGTGTGCAAATTTCACGTGAAATGGATATTATTATGGCAGAGTAATGAGCGAAAATGCAAAGTGATATTCACTAACTTATTGCACAGACTTTGTTCACGGTTACGACTATCCAGTGGATAGTTTGATATTTGAACACTTCAATCGTAAATATCTTTTTTAACGAAAGGGAGATGAGAAAAAACAAAACCTATTCCATGCTTCTATGCGTAATACGAATACAACACCGCATGCGAGAACCACTATTATATTTGAAAGTAAGTTTTGAGGATTTGGACAATGTTACTAGATCCCTCTAAGTGTATTTCGTCGGCCAACATGTGAGCATGTGTGTGTTGACTATAATGTCTGCGATTGGTTCGATAAACGCGCTCATGTGTTATCCTTCCTGTGTCCACACGTCATACGTGAACTGTTCACTTCGTTTCACATCGGTGAAAAAAGGGGAAGCGTTCCGAAGGACAGATTAGATATAATTATCATCATTCCTGAAGTGTTTGGCTGTCATGTGAGGATGGTATCATAGGTAGACTTGTTAAAGGGATTATTGCGTCACAAATCGTTAACTATATTTAGAATTAGTTAGGTTATGAATTATTACAAATGATAACTTATTATCTTCCATTCCCCCCCCCCCCCCCAATTTCTTTTGTTAAAAGCTTGGTCGGATTTGGGCACCGCGCTTCCGATTAACATATTTTGTTAATTAGACGCGCGGTGCCATCTTGCCAACGACTTGTGTGCAATGCGAACACATTCTTGCTCAGCGTTCCTGTGGCGCACACAAACTAAAACCTAGTTCTGGCTGTTACGACAGGTACGGCCCTCTTCCTCCCCACGGATGATAACCTTTAATATTAAATCAACCACTCTTTGTAAATAGCAGATGACCGTGATATATATTTTACCCACCCCGTACATCAGATGCGGCATCACCTTTAACTATCTTCGTTAGGATGTATTTGGAAGAATATTTTTTAAGCAGAGGTGGAATGCTCCGTGGGGCGGAAATTAATAAAACGGATAACATATTTCGTTGTCGTGAAATCGCGAGAAAGTTTCAAGATTGACCTGATTGGAATAACTGCAACCGTATGACTGTATAGACAAACACATTAATAGCTAACTTTGTATCATTATGTATGTGAGTCAACGCAAGGACAGTCGAAAACGTTGACTGTGCTAAAATTAGATGTTCTATATTAAAGGGATCACAATTATGCTGTCAAATTAAACAAACAGCGAAGGGTGATGATGGTCATAAAATATGTATGAGTTTGTCATGTCCGCTAAGTGGTGCACACGTGTGAAAGTATGCTATTATTAATTAAAAATACAATTAAAGTGTTATTTGCCTACTCATTGCTATAGGCATGTACACAGTTGAAATAATCCCCCGGATATTTTCAAATCAAATCATTACTATCCCAATAACAAAGGAAATTTGACAAACCAAAGCTGGTTTCATACTTAATTATAGTAAGAGGCAAAGAACGACTAGCGGTTTACATGAGCTTGGTAGATTCGGACAAAGTTACTAGACCCCTCTAAAGATTTTCTCGGGCGATGTTTAATATGTTCGATGCATAAACATTGCTTAATGTGGATCAGCAGTATTACCTTGTATTTCATTTTATTATCCTGGAAATATATTATAATATATAATGAATGTTAAAGATTGAAAGGTATATGATATTTAAAGTTTCTGCGTCGTCTTTCACAGATGTCGATGTTGAAAGACTACTATACTCACGCACCTATCTTGCATATGAACGCTACAGAGCGCGCTGCATGCGCATTAACATGGTGCCGCCCTTTGAATCTCGTTAAATAGCGCCACCTGACGCGACGACACTGCCTCTTTAAAACCATAATTATGTGTTTAAAGATAATTGTCATGCGTGGGGATGCTACACCTCGGATCGTCATTTTGAACTAGGCTAGTTTGTGCGCATTGCATAACACTGAGCCAGTGTGCATTACGCGCAATGCGCAAGGCGTTCGAAAGATGACAATGCGCATAGATCTGATTGACTGATCCGATCCACCTTTAATTCCATCGCATATTTGGCACAACGTACGGTGTACGACCTTTAATTACATCGCATATTTGGCACAAAGTATGGTGTACGACCTTTAATTCCATCGCATATTTGGCACAAAGTATGGTGTACGACCTTTGTATTGTGCCTAAAGACGTTAAATATTGATCGATAACACATTACATACATGTCAACACGTGTGTGGGTAGATCGTTGTCCTCGATGAGATTAAAACACGGAAGAACTTCAATCGACAACCAACGGTTCGGAGGACCTTTATATTATAAATAAATATAGTCAATAATAGCAATTTTATGAAACGCATTCTGGATATAATTATACTCTGGTAGTCTGCTTTACATTATGTAACGACCTCTCTCTATATGTATCTTAGATCGCATATGCAATCAGTGATGTAGGTGATAATAGGTAAGGGGAGTTAGTGAGTACCTGCCTACTTCCCTCTCCGGGATATTTTGTTTATATCTCATGCGAATACTCCCCCTTTTGTGAGCACGTGAGGGAAATATGCAACTATAGAGATTAATCCAAATTATTAAGTCATTGAATTACTTTATTTCTTGCACAGGTTGCCTTCGTATCTTTGTTCCACACCCTACTGGAAAGAACGCAGTGTAACACAGTCTTTCACAATGTGAACACACGGTGTTTCACAGTGGGGACCACTGACCAGTGTGAACACACGGTTTCTCACAGTGTGGACCACAGTGTGAACACACGGTGTTTCACAGTGGGGACCACAGTATGAAAACACGGTGTTTCACATTGGGGACCACAGTGTGAACACACGGTGTTTCACAGTGGGGACCAGTGTGAACACACGGTTTCTCACAGTGTGGACCACAGTGTAAACACACGGTGTTTCACAGTGGGGACCACAGTGTTAACACCCGGTGTTTCTCAGTGGGGAACACAGTGTGAACACCCGGTGTTTCACAGTGGGGACCACAGTATGAAAACACGGTGTTTCTCATTGGGGACCACAGTGTGAACACACGGTGTTTCACAGTGGGGACCAGTGTGAACACACGGTTTTTCACAGTGTGGACCACAGTGTGAACACACGGTGTTTCACAGTGGGGACCACAGTGTTAACACCCGGTGTTTCTCAGTGGGGAACACAGTGTGAACACCCGGTGTTTCACAGTGGGGACCACAGTGTTAACACCCGGTGTTTCTCAGTGGGGAACACAGTGTGAACATACGGTGTTTCACAGTGGGGACCACAGTGTGAACGCGCTATATGTGGATACTCATAATGTGAGTGTTTTAACAGTGTAAACATTCATCGCACTATAGTCACACTGTGAACACACTGCAATATACCATGCGTTCACAGTGTGTAAAGTAGTATACTCACACTGTGTATCATATAGCCTACCGTGTTCTCATATTGTGTTCACAGTGTGATGAGTTTCGACACTGGGAAAGCGCTCCAGTTTAATATGGTTCGCACAGTATATTCACAGTGTGGTCCACAGTATGAAACACAGTGTGTTCACGCTCTGAGCACTGGGCACACTGTAATATACCCTGCGTTCACAGTGTGCTTTACGGTGTGATCACAGTATGATAGTAAACACTGTTAAAACGCTCCAATAAAACACGATCCACACAGTATGTTCACACTGTGATCTATACAGTATAGAAGGAAGCATGTTCTCAATCACAGTTAGTTCACACTGTGGCACGCTGTGTTTTCCTAGTAGGGTTATACCAAAGACTAGCATTTTGGTTATTCTCCTATATCAGTAACCCCCCTTGTGGCTTGTAGCGTAATAATATACACAAAGAGATTCATACAAAATTACCCTATTTCGAGAGTATAGATTGCCCCCATTAAGTGCGTCCTTAACCCCCACGTTTGCCCCCCTCGTTTGCCCCCCCTCTCCACGTATGACAGCGACTATACACCCCCCCCTCTATAGGATATCTGACACGTAGGAAACTAATCCCCATTCCCGTAATACAATCCTTTTGCTGAGAGACGACTGAGATATTATCTATCGCAAACATATTCAATACAGCGATGAAAGCAATTGTTCATCCTATATACTCGTATACCGTACTGGATGTATATTACTTCATTTCAGTTTATTTTTCGTTTTGTTTGTATGTTCATCTCCAATAGAATAATTATAACAACCAACTTGTAATGGAAATAGATGTAGTTTAACATTCTGTTTCAGAAACGAATGGTATGTTTCTTCTTTTTTTTGCCACACCCTGGTTACCGATGAAGAGTGTGGAGCTAACCGATTTTTTGCGTTTGACTAACTTTGACTGACATTATTTTGATTAATAATAATAATATCCTCGATTTATATAGCGCCTATATATCACGATTGATATTCATCTCTAAGCGCTTATTACCCCGGTCATCGGATACATTCTGCAATCAAACCACAAAGTGCACGTTTTCCACTCTCTGGGGAGCATTCTAGCCACGGGCAGCCTTGTGGGCGCACACAATGCTAAGGAACTCCTCTTATACTCCTCTTGAGGTATAAGGAATGCGTATTTCTTTACCCTGTTCGTCTTTTTGTTCGTTTTTTTTATTTTATACATTATATACATCATTAAAGGGATAGTTGAGTTTTGGTATAGAGGGCGCTACACAAAATACTTTTTTTGTAAGATAATGAAAAACTGAGTGTCAAATTTGAAAGAGCATAATATTTTAATGACAGAATAAACTTTATTTGATCAAAATCGGTTCAAAAATGGCTGAAATATCCATAAACATGACCATTTGTAATAAATGTGGGGCCCCACAATTATTAGGTAATTTTGAACCAGCCGTTAATTTTTGTTTTTAAATGCTGCCTCTTTTCAAAAATTTACAAAAGAGGTTTTTAAATAGTTGTTGATTATGTCTCTATCGAATCACTATTTCAACAAAACATCACATGCACAATATTTTATCTAAAATAGATGAAACCATTGAGTTTTGAGAGAGCGCCCTCTTGAGTTTTAACGGCTCTTTTTGAATGATAACAGGCGTTTTACTTAGTCATTTATAATTTTTTTATTCCTTTCGAGCATGGTGGAGTTATAACTGTTAGTTTGTAATGTAATGATGCATGTTTTGGTTTCTAAAATTCAGTTTGACCAAAACTGTACTCTCTTTACCAAAACTCAACTATTCCTTTAATGCTAAATATGTTACTCATTGCGGAAAAAGTATCGTTAATAGTATCGTCAATGATATACATCATTGGTCAGAATAATCCATAAGTAAATCATAATCAAATCTTATAAAGCATGGATAGAAATTGCATGCATTCTAGCAAAATATTGTTATAACGGCATATCACTTCTATCATTGATGTTGCCCTAGTATAGGTACGAATAATAACTTTTGTCATCACTTGTATTAATAACACTGTGTCCCTTGTTTCACCTTTTCGAAGGCACTCTCCTAAATGACGGATATGTCGGAGGCGGAGTTATTATTATATCATTATACATTCCGTGTTTTATAATCATGATAATTATCTTATCTTAAAATCTCTCTACCAAACCACAAAGCTGACGGTCTAAATCGTTATGCGACTTAAAATAAGACTTGATTAAATTCCCCAAAGTAAAATTACAAATATTTTCATTATAAGCATGGTTAATTTAGGTCGGAACTTACATTATACCAATATGACTATAGAGTAACTATAACGTCATGTGGGAGTAAGAAGGGCGTTAAGTCGGTTTTGGGCTAAATTAAAGGGTACCACCACCCAAAAATAATATTCTTATTATAGAAAGGTAACATCTTTAGTACTCCATTCCATCAACAAGTTCACAAAAATATGTTTCCAGAAAAAAATATATAATTGGAAACGCATCACCATTCTAAAGCATGCGTTCATGCGGTCTATATTACGCAGACTGATAGGTGTGCGGTGAATTGCAACGTGTGCAGAGCGAACGAATCGCCCGGGAATCTATTGTTTACAAACGTGCGCGTGAATAGCATTGGCGCACTCGCAAATGGTTGGCCCGTATGGAACCAGGAAATAGGAGTGGTTCAGTAAGTGGTGGAAATTAATTGCTTTGTTTATGAATTAAACAACCCCCCAGCTAGCCACCTGACGTCGGGCCGATGTCGGAAGTTGGTTGCCGGATGTCGGCATATCGCCGTTGGCTCGAGGTTAAAATGTCCGCCAGCCCAACATCGTCACGACGTCATTTTTGTGATATATTGGCATAACGTCATTTTCCGACAATGGCCCAACATCATCTCATGACATGATGTTGGGCCATTGTCGGAAAATGACGTTATGCCAATATATCACAAAAATGACGTCGTGACGATGTTGGGCTGGCGGACATTTTAACCTCGAGCCAACGGCGATATGCCGACATCCGGCAACCAACTTCCGACATCGGCCCGACGTCAGGTGTCTAGCTGGGCCTTTGCAAAATGTTGGGTATCTATTTGATATCACAAAACGGTACCAAAACATTATAATAATGTGTTGTTCTTTGCCTGGTGGTCCCCTTTAAGTTATGTATACAATACATTTAGCAGTTCGCAGCCTCTTCCACGTGATGCGAAATTTTCAGATAATAATTGTGTCTAACATAGGAAATGTTATACATTAAAATATAAAAGAAAGCTACTATTGTTTTCTCCAACATGGCTTTTAAGCTTGAAGCATGATTATCTCCGATGTACAAAAAAAGTGACTTAACACCCTCCTCCTTCTCAATCGACTATAAGGTCATGGCATACGAGGAAGTGGGGGTAGAAACCACGTATACAAGCCACACGCCACTCTCATGTCAATTATTATTTGATATTAAAAATTACCTTTTTTATGGAGCGTTTTACGGCAATTCCCCCAACTCGTCATGTTCCGCGCAAGATAAAACGGTACCCGCCAAAGCGCGCCGGTGTAATCCCAAACGGCGGACCATTGTGTTCATGGTGGCTGCATGATATTTAGGGAGGGGCGTGGGCAATCACCCTTCTTCGACTTCTTACCTATTCACATCAGTGGCTTTTCGTCATGTTCGTGGTCGGACGTATTGAGGGAGGGGGGGGGGGGGGTGGGGGGGGGGCACCCTATACATTTATTGATTTTTAACATATTTCCCCTTATGTTTGTTATTGTTCATTTGGGCAAATTACCCCCCCCCCCCCCCCCCCCCCCCCCCCGAAGTATCGCCACTGCTTCACGTAATACCCTTTTATGAGAAAATGTGATTTGATGATCAAAGAAAAAGAAGCTTTTAATTAATCATCTTAATCATGCCAATTGGCCTCCAAAATGTGAGTCGCGGAAACAATCATGCCATGACATTATTACGCGCAACACGCTCAGCCACCGTTTCCGAGTGTTTCTACTTCCGAAGGACCGAACCCCATTGTTCGCATAATTGTATTTTCTTCCTTTTTTGGCAGCGGCCTTTGTTCTAATTATATTTAATGTTTGGATGATTAAAAACCTTTTAATTTTGACAGGAAACTCCTTATCGTAAGATTGCAAGTACACTAACACACGCACTGCATGCAGGCACCAAATTAAAGTTGCTTTATATACTTCCAAACCCAAAACAAAATGGTTAGTGTCGTGATGTTTTCTCTATTCTTAGGAGCGGTTGTTTTCTGCATAATGTTGAATGACTTACAAACCTATTAATGTTAAACTGAGTGCTCAACTTCATACCTACATTATATAGCCGGTCATGCTCGTACGATTGCAACTACGCGCAACCTGCATGATTTGCCCAGGCACTACTTCCGAATTAAAGTTTCTCTACTTCCGAAGCAAATACATTGTTCGTATTAGAATGTTTTGTTTATTCTTGGCAGCGGGTTTTTCCCCCACAACCTATTCAACTGAACATGAACGTTCAACTCCACAACCTTTCATACCACACGATTGCAATTATACGCGCACCCAGCCTTTCCCAGGCACTGCATCCATATTATATAAAGTTTCTCTGCTTCCGAACCCTAGCATAACTATATACATTTTTGCTTGATTATGTTTTTTTTAATTCTTGGCAGCTGTATTGTTTGAATGACTTAACAACACTTATCAATGTTAAACTGAATATGAAAGCTCAACTTATCATAGTATTGCAATTACACTCACCCTGCCCAGGCACTACATCCGTATTATAAAGTTTTTGTACTTCCGAACCGTAGCATACATATTTCCGTTTGATTACGTTTTTTTCTTTCTGGGCAGTTGATTTAAAATCCTAATAACTGTGCCATTAAATTAAAACTCCATATATATATTCATGCTTGTACTAATCAGTAGCGTATTGTGGTCATGGTGGTCTTTATTATTTGTCAGATTGTTTAACCCGAAAAGACTAAAGGTTTTCATTTTTGAAGGGGGGGGGGGGGGGGGCACTGGCTCGTATCGCAATTACGCGCATCCATCCCGGGCACTGCTTCCGCAATATACTACGGTAAGGTTTCTCTAATTCCGAACCTTACCATAATTATACATTTTTTGCGTGATTACGTATTCATTATTTTTGGCAGCGTTCATTATATGGTGTCATGAAAAGTTCAACACCATTCGCAATTGTTTCAAAAACTCATAATCTTGACAACCTTTCGAGCTAAAACAAAATCATAACAATCATAATATTTGAGATTAAATGTGGACAATGGTTTTATTTTTCCGGGGTGTCACGTAAGAAAGTGTCAAGCCGTTATGAGATGTAACCTTTATACACCAATCGTCGTGAATAGGGCCATTCTTGGTCACGTGTGTGACCCAAAATAGGAAAAATTCTGAAATAAGATGCTTATATTTTAGTAAGTATAGGAGGTATGGTGATGTGAACTTCATATATGACTTGCATATGTTGAAGTCTTTCATGTGTAACACAAAAGATTTTATTAGGATTAAGTTGCCCAAGGACAGAGGTCAAATGGCATCGGTCACGTGTGTGACTTCGCACGGGAGCACTTTTGAAGAAAAAAAATTTAACTCAATTTCATTTTGGAAATCCTGTGAAATATGAAAAGCTAAAATGTTCATATTAGTATCAGACAACTGATATATATCTGTAAGTAAGAAAATGGTGAAAGATTAAAATTATCTCAAACGGTTGTTTTTTAATGCACGTTATTATGTGGGGATGTCTGGGTCACGTGTGTGACATTTTGGGGTGGTCACGTGTGTGACATGTACAATGTGAATGGAAATATGAATTTTACAAATATTAAGTTTAGATAGTAAAATGAAGTTCAATTGTCACAAAGTTGGTATCATCATGTACAGGAGAATAAAAGGACTGGGCTAGCTTGATTATTTCCTGAGTTATGATTTTTATTTGAATATTGAAATATGAAAATTTATGAATTTTTCTAAGAAATTTTATAAATTAAAAAAAATACATATATTTCATGAACCCTTGGACACTGATCTTTCCAATAATGAAATAAAACTACTGAAAAAACAAACTTCATTTTTTCCAAAAAAGTTTCACTTTTCAAAGAATGGCCCAATATTGCATTAGAATTGCAAACTTATAAAATTGGCATTAGTCTAGTTTTAGACCCTACCTACGTTCTTCATACCCCCTACGCTTTTAGCCCGCTATAATATGACAACCACAATGACGATAGCGAACTGTGCTAACAGATGTGATCTGGCGTATCTTGTTCGGGCCGTTTATAAATGGCGAGGGTCTTTTTTCTTTGCTTGTCCGGTGAAAAACGAAAAGGGTGGTATTCGGGCAAAAGACCTCGATCAGCCCCACCCCCCTTCCCCCCACCCTCCTAAAAATGTGCCCGTACGCACATGAATAAAACCTGTTGAACTTTACTGAACTGAACATCACCTTTGCTTCAAAGTGATACAGAGTTTGAATCCGGTTACTCAGTAACATAAACCTGGAAAATAAGCTTAGAAATGTAGAGAAGTTAGTCGCACGTTGATATGAGTGGGTCATTATTGAGGATATACTACTTGCTGTTCTGCAGGCATGCAGTGGTGTGCATTATTGAGGGATCTACCCGTCTCCGGTCTGTTGGGTATTCCTTTCTTTTTTTTACATTTCAGGTGCATGCTACCGCAAGATTAGTATCTGCAGAGGATAAACTTGAACGAAGAGTTTAGCGTCATTAATGCCTAAAAATGGGGCATAAAGTGGCGATCGACGCTTTAGATATTTCATGTTTATTCCTTCCCCTTTTGCCAACTCCAAGCCCTTCCCCGTTGCCATGGTAATGGTAGCAACGAAACTTCACGAGTATATATTGTTGTCATAATCGGGTGCCCCTACCGGAAAGAACACACAGTGCCACAGTGTGAAAATTGTGTCATAATTAAGAACGTCCCTCATTCAAGGGTCTAAAGTGGCTCGATGGTTGAGCACTGGTCTAACAATCCGGAGGTCTCGGGTTCGATTCCCGGCGAAGCCTTTTTTTCTTTGCTCCATGATTTTCATTTATTTAATAAAATTGTTTTAACACAGCGTTGTTTCCCAGTGTGGATCACACTGTAAACACAGTGTGTGGATCACTACAATTGCGCTGTTAGGCAGCGTCACCACAGTGTTGGCACTGATCACACAGTTTCACATTGTGTTCATGTTTTACTTGTGTGTTCAGTGTGAGTAGTATTTACACTGAAAAGGCGCGAATTTAACACGGCCCCACAAGATAAATTAATCACTAGCTACTAATTATAGAACTTATGAAGTTAACTGATTATAATAGCAATTGGATTTAGCACCTTTTGGAAGTGAAGCTCTTCATTATAAAGACTATTATGAAGAGCTTTGCTTCCAAAATGCGCTAAATCCGATTTATGTTGAAAAAGTACGTAGCGATTAATTTAAATTTAGACAAAATACGCACCAGGGGGGAGGGGGGAGGGGGGGGGGGGGGGGGGGCTTACGAATTTGTTCACGATATGATCCACACAGCGTTCTTTCCGGTAGGGACGTCACAGACGCTCTTTATATAACTATACCTTTGGCTTGATCCGAACCCGCGGCTTCCCGGGACAGCGCCAGTGACAAACCTCCATGTGATCGTACTAGTAGACCGAATTAAAGCACCGCGTACCTAAACAAATTATGAACATTAATTAGGAAGTACATGCATAGTGGTTTATATACTGCAACTAATTGTATAGAGTGTTCAACTGTTTGTATAAATAGGAGCCGTGTTATGCGGATAAAGGATACATCTCAGTTATTGAACGCTGACGAGCCTCGCAATTAGGCGAAACAGCCTGTATAACTAACTGACTAGAGATCCTATATACCTTTATTATGAAAATCAATTATATATTTATGAATTCATGACAGACGCAACGGGTCTTTAATCCTAACCAGACAGAGGTGATCGTGGATTAGGTTCAGGATTAGAACCCGAGCCCTGAGGAATGCGTGGGTGTGGCACCCCCGTCACTCAAGTGATGTTATAATATTTAGTTGTTGTAAGCATTATTGTTAGTATTATTCGTGTAATAAATTACTTTGATTGCGCATGGCTAAATTAGATTACCGTGTTTCCACATTCTAACAGGGGTGCAAATAAACGTTGTATGTGTTGTACCTCGTCTTTGGTACTGACACAGTGTGAGTTTAAGTCATATGATTATTACTTAATTTCCTTGTCCTTCGGTAATGTTTGAGGATCGACATAATTATATGACTTGCCCATCATACTAAAAGTAAACTATATAAACTATGTTTCTTGAACAGGATACACTTACCGAATAGCCTAGTTTTAGTATTGAATATAATACATGTCCAACACTTTGCAAAGGGTTGTGTAATTCAGAAATAACAAAATGCATCACCAACATACTATACGGAACCAACAAGGCCTCATGGTTCCGTATGCGCCCATTCTAGACACGCGTACGTTTGGGGACACTAAAACTATATGGGAGACGTGTACATCTTAGACAATAGATAGTCTTCTTCTGGTAACCTGTTTTTCTGAAGTTATTGGTGGAATTGACTACTCAAAACTATTACCTATCATTTATAAGAATATTATGTTTGGTGTTGGTTCCCATTAAAAAGTAGATGTTTGAGTTAACTTAACTGGCTTGTCTATCAAAAAAATGTTGCTTCCTAAAACCCATACATAGTTATCCCCACATTACTCAGTTTAACAGGTGTTTGAAAAAAGGTAGGTTCTAATCCTACTTTCTCAGGAAGTACTCCGCTCTCTGTGCATGGCTGTGCGAATGTCGACAAAAGGGGGAATGAATCATATTTAGTTTCCAGGCATGGCAACGTCTTCCGAGACATAGGAATCACGTAATGGACAAGAATAGAAAAATTTCCGCTAGCAAACTATGCACAATTATTAACAAATAATAACCACAACAATAACATTGTTTGTTTGTTTGTTTTATTTTATTTAAACACGGTAAAAAGCCCTCGATCAGCCAAATAGGCCCACTTTGCTGACGCCTCATTCGCGGGTCTGTTTGTTATATATTCACCCCCTTTCCTCGCCATACAGTATATTATGTGTTCTTCGAGTGAAGTTTTGACACCCTCTGAAAGTCTACTTTCCTCATAATAATAATACAAATAACAATGTCAAATAATAAATACATAATATGATAGACACAAAAAGTCAATAAATAAATAACACCACAGTCGTGTTTGTTTGTTTGTTTGTTTGTTTGTTTGCTTTGTTCGTTTGTTGTTACAACCTTCTAGTAAGTTATAATCTCTTCACCCCCTCTGACACATAGCAACTAGACAGATACGTCGTTCATATATCAGGAACAACGGCAATATCAGACTAATAAACACAACTAACAATAGTACATTCGTGTCTTGTTGTTTGTTTGTTGTACTCGTTTGTTGCTACATCCTTCTTTTTTAAAATATAAAATAATGATGATATGATAAATCTCTTCACCCCTTTTCTCGCCCAGGCGTTCCTCAAACTTTGAGGAATTAATTATATTAATTTGATTTAATACGGGTGTTTATTATTTAATATTGTTACGAATATTAAAATGATCAAAGTGGATGTCGAGTTTATAGTGATCGGCCTGCCACGTCGATCAAATAATAGTAATAACAAAACTTTAAAAAGAAATAAAATGATAAACACAAAACAATAACACCTCATTCGTGTTTGTGTCTTTATTTGTTTAGTTTGTTTGTTGCTATGTGAGCCTTCATCTTCTAATCTTGCCATCCACTTTCCTCGACTCATTATCCGGGCACTCATAGAGAATCGAAAGCTATACTTCAATCAAAAAAATACTTAGATTCAAAATATCAAAACAAAACAAAACAAAACAATGAATCATAGCGCCTCATTCGTGCTTGTTTGCTTGTTTGTTTGTTTGGTTTCATTTGTTACTAGTCAACCTCCTTTTAAATCTCTCCACCCCCTTTTGTTTCGCCTCAGGTGTTCCTCAAGTACTGGCACACCGAGAAGCTCGACAGCCGCATGGATCAGCTGCTAGCCGAGGTGGTCACGTGTCAGCGCGTTGCTAGGGGGCGGGCTGCGCGCGCACGCTACACGCTGCTGCGGAACCGGGTTCTTCGAGATGTCGAGGAGACGGCGTCACTCTTTGCCGAGATTGAGCGGAGATCGGATCGCAACCACGCAGCCATGGTCAAACTGGACAGACTCGATAAGGAGAGGTTCGACCTCAAGAAAAGACAGGTAGGCGAAAGATTATTACTTCTAATTCAAAAAAAAAATTTCGTCAATTTGCTCCTTTTTATGTTGTATTTTTGTCTTATTCAAGCATCTCCCTTTCATCACCATCTCCGAATTTCTTCTCATCATTTTCGTCAGATTTATGCCTTTTCTCATTATTCGTTTTCTTCTTCTTTTTTAGGACTTATATTGTATCTCACTTTCGTCATCATCTTCCAAAGGATGATCGTATTTCTTTATCGTCTTCGAATGTTTTGTTTTTCTTTTCATTTTACTCTCTCCTCTTGTTCAGTTGCCTCAGTTTTTTTATATTTTTGAGTCATTTTCATCTGTACATTTTTTTTCCATCTATTATAACCGTTATAATAAGGCTTTATATGTTTTCTTCGTTTTCTATTCTTTGTATCATCTGCCTTTTCAATTGAATATTTTCCTACTCATACTAAACATGCTAAATACCTCTGTACTTTGTCTTATTCCATGTCTTTTCTCTGCATTCGACTTTTTCTCCAGATTAATCTCCTTTCCCCAACTACAACCTCATGTTCTCACATCTCTTCTTCGTTGTCAGTGAAGGTTAAAATCGTTGAAAGTTTAAATCCATTATGAAGCATGTTTGATTCATTTTGTTGAAAAGGTTGATAAGCATGATTTAGAGAATCACCACGAGATGACGAGAGAAAGAGGGAGAGAGAGGGAGAGAGAGAGGGGGGGAAATTGGCGGATATACGTGGAGTTGCGAATAGAAGAATTGTTTTTTCTTTAACAGTAGAGGTTTGTTTAGTGCTACCTACATACTGTGTCTATTGTTATAGCATACTTTTCAAATTAACGAAGTCTCTCGTTCAATTTCAATACATGGAATGTTTGTTTTATAACTCTGTAATTTTTTTTAAATTCCATACATGCATATTCAGTGTCTTGATTGGGAAGATAATATAATTTTCCAAAATGATGACAGTCACCTTTACCTAATTCGGTTGGTCGGATAGTCGAAAGGCTGTATAATATGACATTCTGAAGTAAATGTGAAAGCAATCACGTCACGTGTATGTATAATATATGAAGCAAAAGCTGGACATGATTATTAATTTAAACAATAAAAGGATAAATTGTCAAGCTTTAAAACTAGGTTGTATTTGTGGTAAGACGTATCATGTAGATGAACTAGTTCGATAGTCCAACCGCGTAGTTTCTCGCGAGGGATTGCACGACATTGTCTGGTGCCCACCGGCGACTCCGGGCCCGACCGGCAGCGGCCTTGCTCACGCCCACCTAACATGTGTCCATGCCAAGTGGCGGAGGCGTATTGTACTACAAACGTCAGATTCGTCAGTGTTACATAATGTATTCACCTTAATATATTTCTAGTTTTCATATATGAATAAAAACAATTCTGGCGATGAATCAGAGGTCTCCAATCATCATGCAAATGCGGAGAAATTCCACTTGCTTAGGTGCATCAAGGTGTACCGCCGAAGTGGGATGGGAGGGGGGGGGGGGGGGGGGGAGTCGAATCGGTAAACGTCACATTTACTTGTTTAGTTTTATTTTCGTCACTGATACCCTTGTTTTTGAACATCATTATTACTCATTCTTTTATCAAATTATGAACAAAAATAACTAATAATCATTGTGTGAAGGTTTTTGTGGGGGGGGGGGGGGGGGGGGGGGGCGTATAGTGCAGGTTTTCGAAAATGTTTTTAATTTTAATTAACGTGTTTCTCAAATGCCGAAAATACCGAATGTTCAGCGCGTAAATCACCATGAATATTTTGCGGGGATGTATTATACTCTAGGGGTCTGCGATAGTGTTCAGTATATTGGATTATTTTTTGTTTATTAGTGCGTTTGTTAAATGCGGAAGACAATGTGAGTCACTGTGTGGGTGCGTTTCTCACCCATCCAGGCCCACGACTTCCTGCTATACACAGTAAACAAAAATTAAACAACTTTTTGAACAACCAAAAACGCTGTTTAAGCCGGTCCCTCTAACAACGTTGTTTAAAATTTTGAACAACCAAGATGTTGGTTGTTCAAAATTCTAAACAATGTTGTTAGAGGGACCGGCTTAAACAGCATGTTTGGCTTTTTAAGCCAGTCCCTCTAACAACATTGTTTACAATTTTGAACAACCAGATCTTGGTTGTTCAAAATTTTAAACAACGTTGTTAGATGGACCGGCTTAAACAGCGTTGTTGGTTGTTTAAAAAGTTGTGTAGGGATCGAGTAAAGTTTTCGTTTAGAGAGCTCTTCAAACAATGAGTTACCTTTATGCGAGCTAGAAGAAACAAAATGTAAGGATAATATCAGCGAGAACACGTGATTTTTTTAATGGCTGAAATATTCACAAATAAAGTAAGAAGAAGAAGAAGAAGATGATGATGATGATGTAAACGAATAATAATAAGATGATGATAATGATGTTAACGAAGAAGACAAAGAACATGACGAAAAAGAAGAAGAGGAAAAAGAAGGAGTAGAAAAAGAAGAACAAGATCATGATGAATCAGAAGATGAAGATAATGTTAACATGGTTAAGGAAAAGGGGAGGTGGAGGATGTGGATAATACATTTACAAATATTATCATTGCATTTATATTGAAGTTGATAACATTAATTGTAAATTTCATAGCTCTTTAGCAGTGTCAGCATTTCCTTCGTCATTAGTAACTACTGTACCATGATTTTCCTTCTTCATTTCCTTCCAATTTATGCTATTTAATACATTTCTGTCAAGATATTACTGAATGAAGCTATAAATAACATTTCAAGGAAGGAAGTATTGACCAGAACACCGTACAAGCAGTTCCTAAACGCCGGAAAAGTATTAAGTATACCGGTCAAAATAAATCGACTCGTGATATATACAGTACTTTTAGGTTGCGCAAAGTGTTGCGTTTGTTTTCAGGCAGGAAAATCGGTATGGGAAATTGACCGGAATTTCTAGCGGGCTGCGTGGCTATTTCTGACCCACTTTCTTCAATTGCTCCTGCAATTGAACATAATGAATAAAGACATATTTTATCAATGACTCGGTATTCCTAGGTGATGTCTTTAGATTTTTTGTTCAGTTTAATAATGACTTCAAGCTAACAAATTTGTAAATATCAATCTTTCCTTTTTACTCCCTCAATCGGATTATATTTGTACGAATTGCGCATGTTTTGGGCGGGAAAAGTCAGTGTACGGACCTGAAATCGCTAGCGGGGTAATTGGCTATCCCTCACTCTTATTTGGTATAAATACTATATAAAATTAAGTTCTTTTAGCTTTCAGTCGTTATTCTGTATGTCTTCATAATTTTGACGTTTTTTGCTGAGTTGTGAATATTTGAAAAAATTGACAATATAGTGGAAGTGATATCGATAAAGAGAGAGAGAGAGAGAGGGGGCGGGGGGGGGGGGGGGGGGTTGTCATGCATATTTGAAATTGACTTTAACTCCCTTTTGTGTAAGATCTAATGAGTATAGTACGGAGCAAGACTTCTTAATTTGTGCTTGCGATGTGCGGAAATCACTGAATTTTCGAATGTTGCCGCGGAAAGATCGAATTCAGTATAGCGGCCTTGACGAGCCAAAATTAGCTACTTTCGATTCCTTCCATATAAACATTTCTACCGTCTCGACAATTTCGGTTATCTTTAATTTCTGAAGAAACTTCATTGGGTTAATTTGTTTCTGTGCTTTGGTTTCGTTGTTCATGACTTTGATTCATACATAATGTCAATAACAATGGAATAATAAGCAAGATCAGAAACAGAGACGATGCCCATGTAATGTAAATCGGAATTAATATTAAATTTACTTTCAACTAATCTGCGCTGAATGTTTCATACGACAATGTTTCTTAAATTAAAAAGCATCAATATAAGAATATACATAAGATTCATGACTGCAACGTGTTATAGAACCTCTTGTGGGGCATTTATAGAATATTTCGTTTTGCTCGCCGTATAAGAAACTGTTCAAATTAGACATGATATGACGTCGTCCTCTGCATCGTTTAATAAGGGAAATTAATTAACGAAGTAGGGCAACCAAATCGAATTCAGGAAAGACAGATCGTAAAATTGACTTTACGGGTCATAAATCTGTTATTGGAAAACGATAATAAGATAACACACATTGTACAACTATAAAACTAAGTCGGCATCTTGTTAACTGCTATAGGTACCCTCTAATTAATACCCCCAAAAGATACCCAAGCAACATACTTGATCATGCTAACCGGGTCCCTTTCTAAAGAAGACAACTGTATGAAGGGCTCTTATGATATCATACGAACAAACAAACGAACGAACAAACAAACGCACCAACGTACCATTAATTCAATGAGTTTGTCTGTAATTGCTTGAATATGTTGATGCCAAATATATTATGATTGAAGATATATTTGATCATCGTAACTCATCACCATCATCACTTAATTTCCTCGAATATCGAAAGTGTCAACAACTTTCTTGTTTCGTCCCGTCTATGCTGAACAAAGCTTAAACACTTAATACACATGCAAAGTGAACTTTTCACGAGGTCAAACTGAAAATTGACACTCTGAAATAATTATGACAAACACTTTCCTCTAGAGAAGAAAAGCTAAATAATATTGAACTATTTGTGGAGGTCAAATTGAATATTGACGTTCACAATCAAAGCAATTATGTTTCCTATGCGTAATGGATATTTTTCAGACGTTTAAATACGTCACTGGTACACTGGTAACGGTCAGGACGGTCAGTTACAAATTGAATTCGTATGGTGCCAGTCGAAACCTATTTTGAGGGACCATGAATATTAATCTACCTTTTACGTATATACCCACAATAGAAATACAGATGGTCAGTATGTGGTGTTATAAGAGAGACAACAAGGACAGGGGAGCATTTACCCCCCCCCCCCCCCCGCCACACCCTTTTCTTGACCCTTATGTTCCACCTCCTTTCAGATCACAGCATCAATAGAGACATATATAACACAAGTTTAATTTCTGACACATGGATTACCCATATCATTGTAAACCGTAACATTATGTTTATACTTCATCGTACAAGTATTTCGCTTAGTCTTAAAACTCTCTGTTTGATTTTATCAAATAATTTGTTTTAAAGAATGTATGAACTACAGACGTGTTAACCGTGCGTTTAATGTGTAGACTATGTAAAGTCAAGTGTATGGGACTCAAAGGGTTAAAGAAACATATTAGGTTAGTCTCTTTATATACCGTCAGGTTGTCAATCAGTAGATTTACTTTAACAAACGGGTACAGGTGCAGAAGAGTTTTCGCAGAAAGATGAAACATATTGATGGTGACATTTTCCGTATCTCTTTTTGGGGGAGGTCAACAGTTAGAATGATGATGAAAAATGATGACAATTTTGTCTTATCTTCGCTGGTTTCTTTTTGGGTCAGTCGCTGACAAGTAAACTCAACTGACAGCGAGATTAGTGTTTTGCAATCACGGACAGGCAGATGTTCCTCTCTGATACGAAAAGGACCTTTCCTAAAATAAGCAAACTTGGTATTAAACGGACCTTAGGGAGTTAGATGGGAGGAAACGAGACCGGATCCACGTTGCTTTTTAGGTCAATATGTTGGGAACCATTTTGAAAAAAGATGGTTTCGAACTCTGATTAAAAAGAAAAACCGTAATAAATGTAAAGTAACAGACGTGGTATACTGGACCTCTGGGACTCACTGTTATAATGGATAAAAATATCGAGTCTTTCTCTTTTGAGCCTTTTAAAATCATCCTATTTTAGGCAAGTTTCTACTTTCCTTTCGACAAAGCTGGTTTCACGCATAAGAGGTTGGTCTCTGTTGCAATGTTCCTTATGTTTATCATTGACTATGATGAAAAACCTTTCCAAAAACATAGCGAACGAAGAAGGACCTTCGAGCATTCAATAACAGAAGGCAAGGTCGACTTGTTAAAGAAAATTAGTTTTTTTCAAATTGGAAATAGGGTAGTCAACGATAGTTTCCTTCGTGTTTATCGCTCACTACGAAAAATAAAAACAACTTTTCCGAAATTGTGCGGATACAGGAGTCTGGAGAAACCTTCGAGAATAAGATCACATGAAACAGGATCGAGGTTTGGTTTCAAACTGTTTTAAAAAGTAGTAAACGAAAAAGTTCCCTTTATATTTTTCCGTGGACTACCTTTCCAAAATGTTGCGAATAAAGGCATGCCACCGGAGGACCTTCGAGCATTCAAGGATCGTGGTAGGGGAACGCAAGAGGTACTTTTCTGAAAGGCTGGTCCAAAACTGTAACAGAAGTTAGTCAATGATAAAGTTTCGTATTATGTTTATCTTGCTGGCAATGAAAGACCTTCCAAAATACAACAAAAAAATACAGGACGACCTTCGAGAATTCATTTTGGCATGATATAAAATGGCATTTTATGAAAATGGCATTCTGGAGGCGAGACTGTCTCCGTCCATGACTCGTTTTAGGTCAAGCTTAAGAATCAGTTTCGAAAAAAAATCATATCTAAAACCCCAAGAACTTGACTTGTAATAAAGTTCTGTTTTGCTTTTTATCGACGGCGAATAATGATGTAGGTCTGCGTCTTCGTTACTTTTTAGGTCAAGCTTCGAGGATCAGTTTCGAGAATTAGAATCAAATAATGCTTCAAACCTCGAGAACTGAAATTATGATCAGATATGGTTTCCGTTTTCTTTTCTGCACGAATAAAAAAGTGAATAATTACGTTAAAGGACATTCGATGATTTAATTGGAGGATACAGGATTGCGTCCTTTTTTGTTTTTAGGTCAACCTTGAAAATCAGTTCCAAGAAAAGATGATGTTTTAAACTCCGAGAATCTGACTTGCGGTAATTCTAAGTAATCACAACGATGAAGTATAATGCCAAAGGACATTGGATCATTTCATAGGAGGATAGATACAGATTCTGCGTCCTTGTCAGTTTTGTAGGTCAAGCTACAAAATTAGTTACGCAAAATATATGTCACTTTTTAGGTCAAGCTTAGGAATCACTTTCGAGAAAAATTGTGCTTGAAACTCCAAAAAAAACTTGTATTCTGGTGAAGTTGCCAACAAAATAACAAGAAATGATTTAAGAAGTAAATGGTTAATATAAATGACATTCGATAATTTAATAGGAGGAAATAGGGTGGCGTCCATGTAACTTTTGAGGTCAAGCTTGGACTAGTTTGATTCGAAAAAGATGGTTCTTTAAACTTCGAGAACTTGACTTGTGGTGAAGTTGTAATAATTTGTGATTACGAGTTAATGGTTATCAAGAAGCACATTCGATACATTTGATAATCGGAAACAGGGTCGGCGTCTGTGTCACTTCTTCGGTCAAGCTTAACAATTAGTTTGATTCGAAAAAGATGGTTATTGAAACGCAAAGAACTTAACATTGTCTTTGTTTGTAACAATTTGAGAAAAAAATATAAATGTTACTAATCAAAATTAGGTTAATCGTACTAAAGAGCATTCGATCATTTAATGGGAGGAAACAGGGTCTGGTTTTTGAGCCAATAATGAGAATCGGTTTCGGGGAAGACGGTCTCCCAAAGCCCATGACATCCAAGAGGTTGCTGGTCGAGGTCCATGGTTGAGGTCCAAGTTAAGAGATCCGCATATTCTTGATCATTTCTTGGGAAAGATTGGTTAAAACTCCACAGAAAGGTGGTCTGCGTCTTATATTAATTGTTACCCGACTATCAATATGTAAAGATAGTATCCACAATGTAGAGTATAGCGTATACTCTCGGCTATACCACAACGGATTGCCACAAAAACTTCGGAGGACAAACGACTTCCAAAGTAGTGGTTATGTAAGTCCAAGATGTTGGTTCACGATTATAGTGATCGGCATATTTGTGGTTATTCCTTTGGAAAAATGGTTTGCCTCTTCTGTTTATCATTACCATTATCACTTCAATGAAGGAGTATTCTACTACGAAAACTGGGGTGGGTTTGTGTTTTTTACCTAATTTTTGTCTCATTTTCCCGGCATCGGTTCCCGGACTGGCCGCCAACTCTTACGTGGGCACGGTCATTACTGCCACATAATTATACCGACTCGTACTCTAACCAACACAAATAATTACAACGATCACACCGGTATTCTGATACAAATCAACGCCGTATTAACCTCCAAATTCCCAGCCATCTATCTTTACGTAAACTGTACATTGTCGGTATTCCGAATGGGTGCCTGGCACACTATGCCATATCTTTTTGGTTCGAAGCACCTCTTCAAAGACGTCACGGTGTAAGGTGAGGGTAACGTTTAGGGGAGGACCGGGGCCATGGTAGGGGTGACGGAGGGTAAAGTGATGGGTCCTATGCTGAAAGGATCGAGGGGAAACTGCTTGTTCCGTTCGATAAGCGAGAGTGATCGGTCTGCCCGCATTGGGAATCCCCGATTTGGCTCCAGTCCGTGCCGGATGGATAATGGATGAAAGAGAAAGGTAGAAGGGTATTAACCTGTTCCCTACTAGACTTTGCAAATCCCATGGCAGAGTGAATACAGGGCCCACCAGGTTATCGTATGCGATTGCTTTGGTCTTTATAGCGAATATACATCGACGTGTGAAGGGAGTCTATGACAAGTGTAAAGTTCGTGAAAAAGACACAAACGACTAATATATGCAGAGTATAAGGGATTGTAACGGAGGGGGGAGGTGGGGGGGGGGGGGGGGGGTAGATAAGATAAAATAGAAACGTGAGGGTATTAACCGCGCAGGACTGGTTCCGAAAATACTTTGACTGTGGTCTTTATAGCGAATATACAGCGACGAGTGGAGGGAGAATAATTATGGCAAATGTGGAGATTAGGAAGCAGACTTAAGACATGACAGAGTGGGTACAGCATTTCCTGTAGAGTAATTAAGGATTTTGAGAGGTGGATCAACACGATAAATAAGCAAATTAAGGTATTTACCCAACCAGGGCCCCGTTGCCGAAAGAGATACAATCGATTGTAAGCTGCAATTAATTGTAAATCAGTTCACGTGTTCTAGATCCGCAAATCTGATTGGTTGAAACGCGTAAATTTTCTGACTTACAATCAATTGTAACTTACAATCGATTGTATCTCTTTCTGCAACGGGGCCCAGGACTGGTCCCCGAAATACTCGTATATGTTCTGTGGAGACTGGAATAGGCCGGAACGGGTTAAATATCACATGGAAGAGTATTAAATGGGTGTGATAGAAACTAAGGAAAGAAAGTGAGAGGGAATAATAATCGAACTTGTGATGAAAGAGAGTTTAAGACGAATGTGAAGTTCAGGAAGACGCGGAAGACATGGAAGAACGAGGCTGAATTTCTGAAGAGTGAAAAGAGTATTTATGAACCACTGAATCACGGAAAGGAAGCTACACAAAGAGAAAGCGAGAGCAGAATGTTTCGTTGAGAATGAAGTCAAATTAAGAAAGGAGTTGCAGCTGCAGGAAACATTAAAACAAGTGAGAAGGTTTTTGTATCATAGTGACCCGACTTTGAACCGAATGCATTGTTTAACAATGTTATCGGCATCATGTAAGCGGAACATGAACGCAACGTGCGGAGAAACATTTTCTTGATACGTCCTTTACATTATACCACGATCCGAATACCCCTGTGGTTATCGGGAGAGAACTTGACAGCGATTCGATCGCGGATAGAAACCTTCAAATACAAGAGCCTCTTTTCTTGTTGACCCCTTCTCTCGGCGTATATTTATCTTGATCATAAATGCATCTTTCCATAAGTTTATGTTTAGGATCTTTATGACACACACCATGGACGCCGATGCTCCGAACTTTCTCTGGGTCATTCCAAAGATGTCTATGGAAACAGAATCTAATTTAGCCAAACGCTCTGCAGATAGAGAATGATAAGGAACAATAATGTTGCACGGGGCCTAATGGGGAGCTGAGAGTAGCTAGCTGTATATCGCCTTGGTGAATATATAAATGTGATAATTATTATCATTACCATTAAAGAACAGCTTTGCCATGATCAAGTGTGAATGAAATGGTATGCACATGCAGTTGCATATCTCCGTGATTACGCACCACCTATCATGCCTAACTATCCTCATATAGTTCTCCACTGTTTTGTTATCAGTTTAACCACTTCCCTTCGTGATGAAACCAAGCGATGAATCTTGTAACTCGAAACTTTACCAAGTTCGACTTGCATTGAGAGATTACAAAACGTATGCCACGTGCAGAGAGAAGAAGTTCGTTTATTGGGAACAGCCTGTACGTATCATGCCATGCAAGTCATGGTAGGTAGAACTACAAGTAGATTGTGGTCGGAAATCTTCAACTGTTTTTGCAAGGACGGTGGCATACCTGGGGAGGGGAGGGGACAAGGAGTACAATGACCCTATATTAACGTAACCCTCATCATTTTACGGCCCCTATATAGGTCATGTCGGAGAAAACAAGTAAATTACAGTCAGTCTTTCAAACTTGCATTCTTCAATCTATGTGTCGTCTAAATCCATATTGCGCTTTAAATCCCAATCACTGGAAACCTATTCGATGAGGCAATCGCGCATATGTTTGTACGCACTGTGAGCGACATTAACTTATGCGATAATACGCTCATCGAAAAGACTCAGAGCGAATGCGATTACTGTATACAGGACCCTATGCGCGCACGGCGTCGCGGAGTGGCGCATGGCCACTGTTATTCATTTTGTGCGTGGGAAGGGTGTGTGTGTGTGTGTGTGTGTGTGTGGGGAGGGGGGTGGGGAGGGGTCATGCAGGCTACCCCCTCGTAGAAGGCCTTACTTCCCATTTTTTCCCCGTCTAGGTTGATCTTGGCTTCACCACAGATCAACCTGTGTCGTGGGAAGACACGGGTTATGTCAAGGAAATGTGTACAGAAAGTGACACACCTGAAAGGGAGAAAATCTGGTATAGTACAGGGTCACGTAAAATCACTTCCAGATGATGATCACGATGATGTCCTATTGGTGTGTGTGAGTTCAATGATTCAATTTTAGGAGTTTTGGGAGATCAGAAGTAAAGCGAGTTCATCCGCGAAATTTGGACTTTTGTAAGGAAGGTTATAAAGAAGATATATAATGTAAAGTTACGCAAAGAGAGGTGCAATAGTTGAGGGGTATTGCGAAACCGTAAGAAAGCGAATTGAGAAGGTTGCTTCAAGAGGGCGGTGTATTCAAGATGGGACAAAGAGGAATAAAGACAATATTCCTTGTTACTTTGCGATGCTGTGAGCTAACTATTTGATTATAAAGGCAATATTTGAGAGATGTTTCAGAAGCGGGTCGCTTTCACTCCCCTTGGGATCCGGCGGTAGCTGAAAGTTCCAACTAAACTTCATACATTTACCATCATCATCATCAACATCAAATCCTTGTTACCCTGCGAAGGTGTGAACAAACTATTTGATTAAAAAGACAATATTTGAGAGATGTTCATAAGCGGGTCACTTTCATCCCCCCCCCCCCCCCCCTTGGGGTCCGGCAGTATAGCTGAAAGTCCCAACTAAACTTCATACATTTACCATCATCATCATCAACATTAGTTCCTTGTTACCCTGCGAAGGTGTAAACAAACTATTTGATCGAAGAAGGCAGTATTTTGAGAGACGTTTTTAGAAGCGGGTCCCTTTCACTCCCCTTGGGATCCGGCAGTAGATGAACGTCCCAAACTGAACTTCATACACTTTCCATCATCATCATCGTCATCATCAGGATCAGTTCCTTTTTACCCTGCGAAGGTGTAAACAAACTATTAGTATTTAGAAAGGTGATATTTTGAGAGACGTTTCAGAAGCGGGTCCCTTTCACCCCCCTTGGGATCCGGCAGTAGCTGAACGTCCCAAACTGAACTTCATATCTTTTCCATCATCATCATCATCAGGATCAGTTCCTTGTTACCCTGCGAAGGTGTAAACAAGCTATTTGATCGAAGAAGGCAGTATTTTGAGAGACGTTTCAGAAGCGGGTCGCTTTCACCCCCCTTGAGGTCTGGAAGCAGCTGAACGTCCCTCTGGATGTTCTACCGACCGGGAGTACCGGGCCGGATGTCTCACACCTCCCCGGTGTACCACAGGGACGGTGACTCAGGAGCGAGGGGCTGTCTAGTCATCTCAATGGAACAAGCTTTCAGCTTCTGTTGCAATTCAATAACATGCCTTTATCCCTTTATTTGTGATTACGCAATATAAAGAAGTTACACATTCAGCTATTTAACAGTTGGCATAATTCCCTTATGTTCCCTTATAGAGTAACCGGCGGTGTTAAATGCGCAATATCCCTTGTGATTGGGCATTATTATATGCATTTGCCATAAATACTTCTTGTTCATCTCATAAGAGTATAATTTGTACCATTTCTTCTCATAATTGTAAATGGTACAATGTTACAATTATGCATTTTCACTCTTCGTTCGTATGTGCGATAATGAGTGGTGCACAAGAAAATTATAATTATTATAATAGAATTATTATAATTCTCTTCACTCGCTTCGTGTTTGTCCGTATTGTTCGTATGTGTGATGATGATTGTTGCACTAATTTTCTTCCCCTTGGGATTTCGACAAATTAAGCGAACTGCCATCTAGTTTGCACAATGTAATTATAATTATTTTAATTTTCTTCACTCGCCTCGCGTTTGTCCTAAGTAACACATTTGCACCTTACCCTGTCTCGCGCCTGCGTAAAACCCTTAATATTTGAACTCTAACGAAGAATGTTCTTAGCTACTGTTACACTTTTCTCTTGTGTTTCCAAAAGCTAGTTCATTCTCCCCAGTGGTTTCCAAAACGGATATACATTTAATCCACCTTTCCTGTTATACCTATAGTTTGCACAAGGTAGTAGTATAACATGTTCTCTCATTTCGCGTTCGCCTCAAGTAACAAGAACGCTAAACATTTCCTTTCTCGCACCTAGACTAACCGATAACAGCGTTGAAATGTTTCTCTTATACCTATACGGTATGATTGAAAAAGAGCGAAGAAAAATAAGCTTCTTATAAGGTACAATACAAATAACATATCTTGTTTGCTAAATGTAAAACCGTTCAACACCTTTCGTTCCTCCCTTGCGATTTCCAAAGGATACAGCGTTTAAATACATGTTCCTTCCCCCTTGCGCTTAACCTTAAAATTGCCCCTCTGATACTCGCAATAGCCAGAAGTTACAACATTACACCTTATTTCCTATGTACTCTCTTGGGTATGCATATAACAATAGCTCAATAGCTCAACTTCCATAAGGCGTTAAATAAAATGAATAACCCTTACTTAGGAATAACCAAATAATATGAGAGTTGCAGTATTGTTGCTGAGGTGTGCACGAAGCCATACATGGAAGCCTGGCCGATTTGGCATGTTTGGAGCATTAGTTTTTACCTTTTGTAGGTTGGGGTTGAAGACAGGTTCCTTCCTTATGACAGGGATCGCAACAATGGAAGGAAACTGCATTAAGCCCTTGCATTCGGGGAGGTGGTTTACCATGCATCATCTCTATGAGGGGTTTCACAAACTAAGATTAAACGGCTTACCCTTTAAGTAACATTATTTTATCCCAATGCTAGGTAAAGGGAATCCACCTATCCCCAACCCAACCTCTCGACAGAGTTTATGCAATCGGTCATCAGTCATTCAGCTGTTCAGTTGACGCACGCTTAGTTGTTACGAGTCCCACAGTCGATAAATCCGTGCATTTCTTGTGCAGTTGTTCATCGTAGGATAAATATTCATTTTTGTATCATTATTCGTATTATTCTGATTGATACACTCGTCCAATTGTGTTATAATTATAGCCCTATTCTAAAGTGTCGACTAACCCCCGACTACGGTAAGTTAATAACTTTAGTCCGGACTGAAATTTCGTATGCTGGTAGGCCTGTTTATGACTTTAAGCCAGCCTAAAGTGATAGGTTTGCAAGTTCAACTAATCTGAGGTGTGGACTGAAGTGTGGATAAGTTAGTCCAAGGTTATCAATTTAGTCTAGCCTAAGTTGATACATTTAGTTGAATACCGCCCAAGTTGTTTTGAGAACTGAAATAAGACTGCACACCACAACGCTTGATCTTGTTTCATAGTCATGACAGTACATGTGTAAATGTTGCGCAATTAGTTTATGATTTTTCAGCTCATACACAAGGGATTGGAAAGGAATACGGAAGCACACAGTAGGCTAGGCTAGAGACAAGTGTTTCCCTTTAATAGTTGGATTGGAAAAATAATGGAATTTAGAATATTAGGATCAAAATTCACACAATGCATCATCCGAGTTTTAAACATTCGCAATTATGGTAATAAATTAAAACAGTAGGAGAGACTCGAGAGAGACAGAAATGTATGTAGGATTCAGTACCGTATGATTAAGTACCATAGGATTAAGTACAGTAACTTCATTATGCTTGCGATTATAACTATTGTGCAATTTAAACATCTAAAGCTGTCACTCACGCAATACAATGTATCTATTCGATTGTTAAACATGTATATTTATTTTTGAATAATTATTTCATCATTACACGAGCAAAAGCGGAAGAGAGGGTAGGGGGAGAGCAAGGGGGTAGGAAGATTGATAGAAGTAGAGAGAGGAAGATGGCAGGTTAGGTAAAGGACAAGTGCCTCCATTATAATTTTGAAATCGAAATGTTCGTTAAACTTATCTCGATCAGACGGCATCAGGGAACGTACCTGCCCTAAATCTTACCTATTACCATGGCAACGTCAAGATGAAAACGTGACTAATCGGTCAAGACTTTATATAGACGTACATCCCAACCAGCAATTATTAATTTGTTGGTAACTGTCAGCCTATTGTATGCAATATTTTGATATTTCCGTGCAATGGAAGCAATGGCAGCTTATTATTCCGTAGGCAAAGGGTTGATTTTATGCCAATACTGCGCAGTTGTTTAGGCGCGTACACCAGGGAGCGGAAGGGGAAGCCAAGGAACGGTGTTGCATTGTGGTTGCAAAAGAAAACGGAGCTTAATTTAGAAGGTGACGTAGTGAGTGGTAGTTTCCTCAAAACACAACGTATACAATAAAGAATATTGTGAGAAACCTCGAAGGATTAACGATATACGATGGTTGGTCCCTCTTTAAACTTTTTTTCGAGGGTCGATCTTGTGTTTTGTTTTTTGTCTTTAAAATACAGTCGCATTATTTAAGTTATGAAATTGCGTGGGCACTTATCAGACATAAATATCTATAAAATCCGACTCACAGGACGCGCACTGAAGAATTCCCGTGACTCGGCGAGGAACCTCGCAGCACTGCGCTGGTTGTTGTTGTTATTGTTGTAGCATGGGTATGATTTGTATTATTATTATTATTTTTATTTTATTTTTATACTTTATTTTGTTGGTAGTGGGGGGGGGGGGGGGGGGGGTGGTAATGTTTAGATTGACGTAGAGTTGTCGGTCAGATTGGGGAGGGGGGCACGCAAAATTATTGGAGGGACACACCTTCTGTATTTCTTAGTTTTGTTATCCCTCCGCAACGAAGTGGCCGGAGGCATTATTTAAATTATTGATGGGCACGCGGATGAGAAAACGGCATCTGATTATTGTTAGTTTTTCGGGTGGCAGCTGCAGCAGCTGAGGTGGGTAAATAATATGATTTTACCAACTTCTTGAATCTTGAGTAATGTGCGCTTTAATTCAATCAGTCATACGTTTACCAACAAAAGCAAAAACCAGTTAATCCGTACATGGTTGGTTTGATCACACTGTAAAAAAAAGTAGTAAATTTACGTTGGGTATTTTTTTGTTGGGTAATAAATACGTTAGTTACTGTTTTGTTGGGCAACATTTGACCAATACTTAAACAAAGTTGTACTCTGCCGCTGCCTAAATACAGATGTCCAATTGTTAGGCAATTAATTGCCCTGCTGAGTGGTAAACTACATACGATCGTGCCATTGTGAAAAAAAGAGTAAATTTACCTTGGTATTTTTTTTGTTGGGTAATATATACGTTGGTTGTTGGGCAATATTTGACCAATACTTAAGCAAAGTTGTACTCTGCCGCTGCCTAAATACAGATGTCCAATTGTTGGGCAAGTAATTGCCCTGCTGAGTGGTAAACTGTATACGTGCGTGCCACTGTGAAAAAAGAGTCAATTTACGTTGGTAATTTTTTTGTTGGGTAATATATACGTTGGTATTTGTTTTGTTGGGCATTATTTGACCAATACTTGAGCAAATTTTTACTCTGCCGTTGCCGAAATACAGATGTCCAACTGTTGGGCAAGTAATTGCCCTGCTGAGTGGTAAACTGTATATGTGCGTGCCACTGTGAAAAAAAGGGTAAATTTACGTTGGTAATTTTTTTGTTGGGTAACATATACGTTGGTATTTGTTTTGCTGGGCATTATTTGACCAATACTTGAGCAAATTTTTACTCTGCCGTTGCCCAAAAACAGATGTCCAATTGTTGGGCAAGTAATTGCCCTGCTGAGTGGTAAACTGTATATGTGCGTGCCACTGTGAAAAAAAAAGGGTAAATTTACGTTGGTAATTTTTTTGTTGGGTAACATATACGTTGGTATTTGTTTTGTTGGGCATTATTTGACCAATACTTGAGCAAATTTGTACTCTGCCGTTGCCCAAATACAGATGTTCAATTGTTGGGCAAGTAATTGCCCTGCTGAGTGGTAAACTGTATATGTGCGTGCCAATGTGGAAAAAAGAGTAAATTTACGTTGGTATTTTTTGTTGTTGGGTAATATATACGTTGGTATTTGTTTTGTTGGGCATTATTTGACCAATACTTGAGCAAATTTTTACTCTGCCGTTGCCCAAATACAGATGTCCAATTGTTGGGCAAGTAATTGCCCTACTGAGTGGTAATCTGTATACGTGCGTGCCACTGTGATTTCAACAAAAAATCACAAAATATGAACAAATATTAATTTTGAAATAAAATTATTTCGTTATTCATGTGTCAATCGTTTGTGTTTTATGTAAGAATTATTATGACAAACTTTGCATCACATGTTTACCTTGTTATACCATTGGTTTTCTGTTGAATTTGACTTGATTTGTTTTCATAACCACTTTTTATGTATGCTACACATGTGATATAATATACGCGACATGCTGCGTGTGTATTATAAATTCATTCCTAAGCTGGCACAGCCAGATTGCACTTAGAAAGTCTAAATAGACCAGTTGCGTGTGATTATACATTGACCCCAATGTATCTCACATGATTTGGACCACATGTCCCATACGTCCGAATTGCAAACTAGTTTCAATTGGGATTACCAATTTGGACATTTCAATTGGTAATTTTTTATTGGTAATTTCAATTGGTTTTTCGTCCTGGGCAGTCAGATAATGACCATTTGTTGTTTAAAGCAACTGAAAAATGCCCAACAAATAGTTTTATTGATTTTATTGATATCATAATAACTCAACAACTTAGTTAAATTATGTCATTTTCTGGGTAATTATTATAGGTCTTGTCCAAATACTGGGTAAATTACTTTGTTAAAAGGTTGGGCACATTAATGTCCCCAAAACTTAGTTCAAAATATAACCCAACAGTTGGGCACATTTATGTCCCAACAACGTTGGTTAAAATATTGCCCAGTAGTTGTGAGGTTGACTATGCTTCCAACGTTGGGTAAAATATTGGGTAAATATACGTAATTACCCAACAGTTGTGCACATTAATGTCCCAACAACGTTGGTTAAAATATTGCCCAGTAGTTGTTGAGGTTGACTATGCTTCCAACGTTGGGTAAAATATTGGGTAAATATACGTAATTACCCAGCAGTTGGGCACATTAATGTCCCAACAACGTTGGTTAAAATATTGCCCAGTAGTTGTTGAGGTTGACTATGCTTCCAACGTTGAGTAAAATATTGGGTAAATATACGTAATTACCCAAAAGTTGTGCACATTAATGTTCCAACAACGTTGGTTAAAATATTGCCCAGTAGTTGTTGAGGTTGACTATGCTTCCAACGTTGGGTAAAATATTGGGTAAATATTTACCCTTTTTTTTCACAGTGCAGGGAAGACTTTCACTTGCCCTGGTTTGATTGAAGTGTATTTAAATTTTCAATTATTCTTCGTGTTATCGCAGAAGACGGTCCTAGACACCTGTGCCTGTCTGCGCCAACTTTTTCCTTCACTAATTAGTTGTTCCCTTGCCGCACATTTGTATGTATATATAGAAAGAATGCCGAAAACACATACGGTCTTTTCGTTTATGATCACAACTACTTTAACCACGAACGAAATGCGGTATTGAAATAATACAATTGATGTTTGAGATGCGAACTCAACAACTTCAAGTCTACCTACCAGAAGGTGGAAGTCTTTTATTAATCGCAATTACCTTCATAATTCATGCTGATGCAGTGATTAAAAAAACATAATTTTAGATTTAAAAAATCATAGCGGAGGATTTCGCTAAACTCTTCTTGCTCGTCGGAGAAAGACGGGCCCAAGACACTTTACGTCTTGCAGTTCCCATGACGCTTATTTTATGCATCACATGAGTTGACATGTATATTGAGCTTAGGGAATACGAAACGACTTATGATCGAAACCGCCAAAAAGCAGCGGGGACAGTATTTTTCATCAACTATACTTCAATCTTGAACAAAATCATACAAATAAGGGATTAAATAATGTTGTCTTAGCTCTCATGCCTAGGTTAATATAGGGACCGGAATTGGAAGTCCTTAATTATTCACAATAACCTTTAAAGGCATACTGATGCACAGATGAGAAAGGTAGTTGGTTTTGTAACAACATTATTTTTACAAGGATGCTAATAGGACATATAATTATTAGTTTGGAAATCAGTATCATTACGTCAACATTGCAGGATTGTTACGTAACCCAATATTTATAATGACATGCTTCAATGTATTCATATCCGAAGCGACATCTGTGTTGTATTCCTCTTGAATCACAGCTATTTTGACCATGAAGAAAAATCCAGTGTTATTTTAGATAACCATTATTTATTGTTAATGTCTTCGGATGTCTTCTTTCTCGTGCCGACACGTGCAAGAGGCAACCAGAGTATTGTGTATCCTGTATATCAATCACAATAACCTTCAAGATTCACGCTGATGCGCAGATAAGACACATTCTGAAGAGTAAATTTAATTGAATAAAGGTGAAACCTTCTATTTCGGTAGAGATTGTCAAGGTTGATATGTCGCTCCATTTGCCTCAGACAAATGGGGCCAAATCACTTTGCATTTATTATGTTTATTATAATAAACTTGAGTATTGTCCTCCCTTAATACGCAGTAAACTTATTGCGATATTATTATTTCTACATGTCATAACTGCATGCAACTATTTATCCAGAGCAATGGTTACTTCTCATTCTACTATATCTGATCACATTATTTATGTTATGGGTATCTAAGTCTACGATATAACCAATTTAATGACATTACTGATTACACAATATGCTTTTTAATAATAAAAAAGTCGATATTGTTAAAAAAAAAATTAAAAAATTAGCCCAAGTGCAGCTAGTCGAGCTTGGTTCTCTGTATAAGTTGGTCGTGAGCACAAGTACTAAGTAAGTAGTTGCTTTAAAACGATCACCTCGTTTTCTCTGAGGTGAGCTGGTCTTATTTTAGACACCAGAGGAAATCCCCCGCCCTATGATTCAGCGAACCCGGATTAAATGTTCTAACCACTAAAGCATGCTATGCAAACAGAGGATAATGTATCTAATGTTACTCTATCATGTTTGTTAATTGCATAATCATAATGTGACGGGCGATGATTGAGGAGTTGTCGGTCGGTCGGGCTGAAGTGTCATCTTGTTCCCCTTTGCTTCAAAGGCGTCATCCTATCTGTTTCCTGGCTCGCTGCCAAGTTTAAGCCAACGAACTTCTTTGCGTTTTTTGTAATTAGCTCAGAAGACATTTTGTTGAACGTTCATCAATATTACTAGCTGCCTATGTGCCTAATGTTTCGTCTGACTAGGTGTGCGTTCTAGTAGTAATGCGACGGGGGGAGATTAAGCCTCGGTCGGTTTTGTTGATGGTGACTACATGTTCATTCTGTTATTTATTATTCTTTAGAAGTCGTGTGCCTTTCTTACTGGCACATTGTCATTTGCAACTGAATTTACGCGCGCTTGTTCATAATTAACCCAAAATATTGGAATAATTAGGTGCCTAATGTTTCATTAACGGTTCGTTAATTACTTAAATGTGACCGACGGGAGATGATTGACGAATTGTCGGTAGTGTTGATGGTGAATGCATGTTCATTCTGTAGTTTCCGTTTATCTTTACAGGGCATGTACCTATGTTACTGGCACGTTGTCAATTGCTACTGATTTGTTCGCACTTTCTTTTTGTTGTATATAATCAACTCAAAATATTTGAATAATTACATTATGTGCTATAATGTTTCGCTAGATGTTCGTCGTAACCGGTTTTTGTTAAGAGATGATTGAGGCATTGTCAGCTGCCCTGCATGGCGGTGTAATCTTTCAAATCTCACTCCATTTACCGCCTTAAATTTGAAGTCATGGGCGTATCTGCCGTTGGCGCGCTGCCAAAGTAGATCCGCTTTCATCCGCGTGGTCTTCATAATTAGTCCCTCCAAACTTGATCATGATAGACCAAAGACCAAACTTGATCCCGAGTTGAGGCGAGTTCCCGGATGTATGTGGTCTCACCACCCTGGGCGGTATAATTATCACTAACATTTGGTGAACTCCGGGCTAAAATTAGCCCCCTGGACTGACGACAAAATGTTCACTGCTTTCTTTTTTTGATGTCGATGATGTCTTGTGTCTCGCTGACACCACGTCTGTTGTCAAGTGTTAGTTGTCTAGCGTTCGTTATGATTATGTCCAAAGTCCAGGATTTCTTTATGATATGCTGGCGAAGGTGGGCTGACCCCATTGAAATATACCACTACGATCTCTGGCCAGCGCCACCATCACTGATTCTATGAACTATGGAGAGACTAAAATTAGCCTAATAATGAGTGATGTATAGAAATCGCGAACTATCTCCTTGGTTTGAAGTAGTATCTTTTTGCTGGGATATTGCCAAAGGAAACCGATATACTTCTTTGTTTTACCATGAACCTACTACCTGGTTTTACGAACATGACTAAGGAGGTATTAGAAACATTACTTTTGGTTTTGCATTATAATGAGCTCCGAACTCAACCCTTGGATTTCTGGGTGGAAGTCGTCTCGCGACGTGGTCTGTATATCGAAGATACTTTGGTCTTTGCTTTGGCCTAAGATAAGCCCCTTGGATGACGTCAACCAATCTTAAACATTTTGCTTCTGAGGTCATATCTTTCACTGGTACATGTGTCAAAAGCCTCTGAACTTCATCGCGTTCTTTGCAATTAACACTATAAAGTTCAAACTTGATCCCGTGTTCCCGGGTAAAAGTGGGTGGTCTCGTCTCTTGGTAAGCTTATCACTAAACATTGGCCTAAAATGAGCCTCTTGGATTATGTAAAACAATGCTTTAATTTGTTTTTTAACCCTTTCACTGGCAAATAGTCAGAATGACTCTGAACTGTATCGCGTTCTTTAGAAGTAACTTAAGTTCAAATTAATCCCGAGTTCCTGGATGAAAGTGGGTGGCCGGGTTTCGCCTATTGGTCAGCTTATCACTGAAACGTTTGCCTAAAATTAGCCTCTTGGATTATGTAAAAAATACTTAAATTTGTTAATCATCCTTTTGTTTTCGAGGTCACATCGATTGCTGGCTCGTGGAGTCGTGGCCAAGAGAAAAACACCCACTAAACTTCCTCACGATCCTTACGATTAGCTCCAAAGTCCAAACCCAATCTCAATCGGATGAGAGTGGTCTCACCTCGTGGTCAGCTTATCACTGAAACTTTAGTCTAAATGTGGCCTCTTGGATTACGTAAAACGAATGCTGACATTTGCCCATGAAAACGTTTTTGACAGTGCCATGATGATCTATTCTCGCGTTCTTTATAATTAGCTCCAAAGTCCAAACCTGATCCGCAAGTTCCTGGTGAAAGTGGTCTCGTCCCTCGGGCAACGTCATTATCAGTGAAAAACGATGAACTTCAGTTCTAAATTTAGCTCAACGGGTGTGATGTCAAAACAAATAATAATACTGTATGCGTTTTGTTTTGTTTTGAAGTCATATTTGGCAAGATGCCAAGTGAAAACCACTGTACTTCCGGGCGTTTTTTGAAGTATCAAACATGACAAACTTGATCCCGAAGTGGTCTTGCCCCCTGGGCACCGTCATTATCACTGAAATTCGATGAACCGGGGGCTGAAATTAGCCCCTCGAAGAGAGCTCGGATGACGTCAGACATGTCATCATACCGTCGCTATAACAACGCCCGACTCGTCCAGCCAGTGTACAACTGTCATCACCAATATCGCCTGTCATTGATGGAAACCATAACAAGAACTTGAGAAATGTTAATCCCTGGAACGGCGCGGCGGTTTTATGGGGGCGGTAATTTTACATCATCTTAAAAATAACTAACCAGCTCCCCATAGGCCCATAGGGTATATGGTTATTATAAAATCATGGTACATGGTCTAGCAGGTTCCTGAGGGAGTAGGGTGAACATGAAAGAGGACTCCACAAGATCGGTCCCTATGCCATGTAGGCAGGAGTCAAGTACTCTGGCGTGCCTGGGAGACGCAATTTCAGTGAAGAACCGCGAATAACACCCTGACCAAGGAGTTGAATGGAAAGCTGGTCTTAATTTTGTTTGCTTCCCTTTTGCACTACTAAGTATTATAATAAAGTCAGTAATGGAAATTAAATATTGAATGACACGTGTATAATTGATATCAAGCGAGTTATGTTTCCCAAACTTAGGGAATGTAAGGCAGTAAGGAGGCTCAACCAGTTTCCGTTACCATGGTTACTGCGGGTTCATAGCGGCTTAATATATCGCTACTTCTGCGAAGAGCGTGACGCAGAAAACCACGCAAAGTATATAAAACATATTAGATAGAAAGTCTTCCTAATTTTAGATCGTTTTCTGACCACCAATCTTGACCATCATGCAAAAAGAAACATGTGGTGGCTTCACATCTGTGCATCGTTTAAATATTGTTCATATGCAAAAGGCGCCCAAGGATCTTGTTTAGGAAGCTGTCCTCAATGTAAGCTTCGTTGTGACCAGCTGTACCACCGTGGCCACAAACATCTTCTGCCAACATGGCGACAAGACGCCGAGGCTATACCACAAATATAACAAAGACACTTTTTGGCAAAGTTTAGACTTTGCCCATGAGAAGGAAAGCTACAAGATGGTCTTCGGCATCATTACAGCAGAGGGATATGACTAGAGACTCTGCTTACAGATTGATAAATATTGTTCCTTTAACAATACAACAAGTTCACTCTACGAATATCAGCACAGTTATCAGAGGGCTCAATTACCGTTACTAAAACCAAAAGAAAGAAGAAAAGAAGAAATGGAGAGGGCGGGTCTCTTGGGAAACATTTGGGTCGGAGAGGGTGTCCTTTTCTCGTGTATGTTTCTCGTCGCACTATCGACATGATCAGTTCTGCCCGAAAAGACGCCGAGGCTATACCACAAACATGACAAAGACGCTTTTGGCAAAGTTACAAATTAGACTTTACCCATGAGAAGAAAAACTACAAGATAGTCTTCGGCATCCTGACAACAGAGAGGTGGGAGGGATGAACTTAAAATATTATTCCTTAATCAATACAAGTTCACTCTATGAATATCAGCACAATTATCAGAGGGCTCATTTACTGTTGATACTAAAAATCAAACACAAACAGAAATGGAGACGGCGGTCTCTTGGGAGACATTTTGGGACGAAGAGGGTGTCCTTTTCCTTTTCTGTAATTATCTCGTCGCTCTATCATCATGATCAGTAATGCCCGACTTCACGTTGGAGAATCTTAAAGTTGATCTTGGCGACACATTTTCCTCTTGTGCCGTCTCATTACTGTTAGAACAGATCAATTGCGTTACTGAGCAATGAGGGGTTTGAGAGTGCGGCAATGAACGGGTTAAGGGCACGCTCCTAGAGACCCAGGCATGCCAGTTTAAAATGTAGCTTATGACCTACTAACCTAGAAAATACAGTGGAATATGTTTTTTGTTAACCATACATGGTTTGACATCGAATAGCCTGGTCGAGCCTTTGTCCTATGCTATGACAACGAACATTCCTCTTTACAAAATCATAAAATGTAAAAGAAACAACAAAAATTATCCCCAAATGTGTTGTATTATAGTCATATTAGGCCAGAGAGCTGGTAGCCTATCTCATTGTTTAGGTCGGTAAAGAACCCCCCCCCCCCCCCCGGCCCCACCCAGTCACATATTAAAGTGATCTAGTAATTTTGCTGACAGGTGCAACAAGTGAGGAAGGGTTGATACAATGATGTATATTCAATATTTGGTGTTATCTGAAATATACACTGGGCATTGTGTGTTAATTTCAATGTAAATAGACGTCATATGGCCGAGTAATGAGCAAAAATGCAAAGTGATATTCAACAACTCATTGCACTGACTGTGTACACGGTTACGACTATCCAGTGAATAGTTTAACATCTGAACACTTCAATCATAAATATCTTTTTAACGAAAGGGAAATTCAAAAACAGAAACCTGTCCCATGCTTCTATTGCTAAAACGAATACAACAAGCTATGAGGGAACCGCTAGAATTCCAATTGGATTTTGAGGATTTGGACAATGTTACTAGATCCCTTTAAAGACAATCTTCTTTTCGGGAAGAAGAGATACAATTATATGATAATCCAAATATACCTTTTTAATATTTCATAGAAACATCAACATGTGACAAGGAAATTGCACTAGAAGCCGATGGCTCGGAGAAGTAGCTCCCTAGATAGATGCAAATACATTAGAGAACATTTAAGAATAACTGACTCAGTCACAAACAAGCAAACAATTATTGTTCATAATTTGTCAAATTTTAAAAGATAATCATAGGAAATGGAGCTCGGTTCTGAACTTATTTTCATAAATGTCATGAATGCATCTAGGCTATTGATTATTATATCATTATCAGCATGTATTTATAAAATGGCACGGAGATCTAATAAAGGCGTACAATTAAATATCCGAAATATTACGAAAATCATTTCAAGATGTGCGTTTTTTTGTTTGTTATTAACATATTTATTCTCATGTTTTTGGTTATGTTTGTAAGATTATAATCTTTGGTAACGCTAATGGGACAGAACATAATCACATGAAGCACGTTTTTATCGCATGAAAACTAGACCAACCGAGAAAACATGAAAATTATCACGTTCCATATTTTTTGTAATATAATTCATTGAATTTTGCTAAATATTAGATCAAAATGTGTATGCCCACTCCCACTAAATATCTATAAAATTGATCCCTAAGGCTTATAATTTGGGATTTTTTTTTCAGACCCACTTACCTATTTTTGTTTGTATTAAGAACAATTGAGTATCCCTTAGTTGAATATTAGTTCAACATCTGATGTATGAGGTAAATGAATTTTCGGGGTGACCTAGATCGGGTTCGTTTTAGAGGGCTTTTAGAAAAAAAGATGTGTCTGAAATTGGAGCAGAATATAAAACAATGACGCAGATTCTTTCATATTACACTGGTTTGTTTAATATTACTCACGATACCTAGATAAGTATAGTTGTTTCCATACGTGCAGAGATTTGTATCTTATTATAGCAGTAATATAGGATTGGTCGGAAAAATTTCCCCTACTTTATGGAAAGTAGTTCAACCAAGGAGGTACTACCTTGGTTCAACTGAGACATTTCTGGTCGAGAACATTGTTTTTTTTAAAATAGGATAGATCAAAGTATTTCCCCAGTTTTGGAAAGTAGACCATGCGAGACATTTCTGGTCGAGAACATTATAGATCAACATGTTTCCCCAGTTTTGGAAAGTAGACCATGCGAGACATTTCTTTTCGAACATATTATTTTTGCAATTGGATGGATCAAAATATTTCCCCAATTTTTGTAAAGTAGACCAAGCGCGACATTTTTTGTTTGTTATCGAGAACAATATTTTTCAAAACATTTATGTGATATTAATCATACCCGATTCCGATTAAGATAAATCTCTCAAATGTTGGATCCATGATGAATTGGAAATGTAGTTTTATACTCAATAACTGTCTTACTTTGTTCCTATACCGTATTCCTGAACAGGTAATGCTTAACATATGTTTTTAGCTATTTATGTAATATACTAAGTATCACGTGAATAGCTTATATCATTGTCCAAAACCACAAAACTTACTTAGAATTCGAATGTACGTAGCATGGAACAGGTTTCTGTTTTTTATATTTCCCTTTCGTTAAAAAGATATTTACGATTGAATTGTTCGGAACTTGAATTATCCAAAGGAGAGTTATTGTTATATAGTGATGTGCCCAAATCTTAATTAATTATAAAACTACCCTCATATTTACGTGCCTAGTTTGAGATGCACTTAAAAGCTATAATCCTTTCCCACATAAACATCAAGTGCATTCATTATAATCCCATTCTAGGAAAGACCAACTTTTATTATGTTTACATCCTGTCATAAAACCAGCGCCTTGACCAAGCGGTCTATTGTCTTGGCGGCCCCCACTTATGCCTTTGTTTCGGCGGCCTCACTCATGTCTTTGTCCATTTGACACAATGTTACCTACCCTCATAATTTATACATGCACTTGTATCCTTCTGGATAAATACGAGATGTTTTGGCTTTCTCAGGAGGAGTTCAGTTTTGATCACCATTAGATCAAGACCCTCTTTTAGCTGGCTCTCTTCGATCTTGTATCATATCATGTGACGACGTTGTGCTCCATAGTTTGGAGTTAATAAATACTTATATTCTTCTCCGGAATTACTTGACTCCTAGCTCTTCATTAATGTACCTCTCCTACTGCTAATAATACTACCTGATCCCAACGCAACATGGTGGAGAACCCGGTTCTTTGAAACTTTCACTGCGTTTGGACTTATTTTTAATTTGTGAAGGAGCACAGTATCATTTTTCAAGAGCAATTAGTTTGTTGAACAAAGTAGCATGATTGCAACTATGGACACCATCATGATGTAATTCACATTCATCAGACTGGGCAATTGGCACGACAACAGCGATTGCACCAACCATGCCGGTAACAGCCTGCATCACAACTGAGGCTGGAGAGGACGAAGACGGTGACGATGACGGTGACGATGACGATGAAGAAGGAGACGATGACGACGACCATGAAATCGATGATGACAGCACCACAACTGGATATCGACATCGACTGCAACAGCATCATCCTGGACATCACCGGGAACAAGGACACGCGACGATGCAGATGGCACAGAACGATGACGACTGTCGGTCATCATTCATAACAAATTGAACTGTAATCAACTTGACCCTGTCGATATTTCCCAATTCATAGAAGTAATCGGTAAGCAAAATAATTTGTTGTTCCAAGTATGTGAGTGAGTGTAAGAGAGAACAGTTTTTGTAGTATCGTTTTTACTTGGTAATACTTTTCATTATGTGTAATTGTTGGTAGATGTATTATTCACAATATGTTTGTAGTTTGCACTGTTTTAATTTAGTTTGTGTGTCAGTATAATTTAGTTCTTGTTTTAGCTCTTATTTTAACTTTTATTTTATATTGATTCATCAGTAGGCTATTTATATTTGTTATTATAGTAATTTGCCTGTCTGTTGGTTGACCTTGACCAAAACGACCACAGACCAACGAGACAAATGAAATACTATTTTGACAACCATTATAAATGCCGACTATATAGGAAGATGTATATGATACAATACTTATTCTAACTTTTTATTTTATATTGATTCATCAGTATTTATGTTTGTTATTATAGTAATTTGCCTGTCTGTTGGTTGACCTTGACCAAAACGACCACAGACCAACAAGACAAATGAAATACTATTCGGACAACCATTATAAATGCCGATTAGGAAGATTTATATGATTAGATGATACAATACTTTTTTTAAAATATAAATAATTAAGATTTATTGAAAAGGAGAATGGAGCTAAAGTTACTTTAAAATTGGGTGAAACGTTTAATGAATTTAATATCTAAATGTGCGCCAATGGTTATAGATACAGTTATCAGTCGCAGTATGACGATTATTAAAAGTGAAAGAAAGGTCAGTTCACTTCTTAGATGAAGAGTGTCTCTGTAGTATTGGTAAACTGAACAAACCGCATGTGCATACAGATATTTTTTTCGTTTTCTTTCATGTTAAGTTTTTATAACAATAGTATATTATGAATTGGAATTTCCTTATTAAGGAATGGATAGTTTAAAACGTTTTAATATTTGAATGCACAATCGGTTATAGATGCAGTAAACAGACGCAGTTTGACAAATTTAAAAAAAACTGACATAGATCAGTAAACTTCATAAATTAAATGAAGAATGTCTCAGTTGCGATTTTGGTACTGAACAAGCTATGTGCATATTAATTATTATACATGTTTTGTGCTGTTTGTTGTTAGAATAATGGGAACCTGCATTCATTATGAGCATTACAGGTATTACATTCGCGTTTGTGAGACTTAATAATCATTACGTTGCTTTTGACTAACAGATTTGAAAGTATCTGTTCGATTTTGATCCCTTTTAGCCCTATTTTTGTGTGATTGAATTTAATGGGAAATGTGTTTGATCGTACTGCATTTCCATGCGCTTGCTTCATCGACTCATTTCTTGATGAGCATGTAAATATATTTTGTATTCACAATTTATGTAATCCTAGCCAAATTGCATTTATTGACTGTATTCACAATTTATGTAACCCTAAGAAGTTGCATACAATTGATATACAATTGATATACAGGTATAATGGAAATTAGGTATTACCTTCATTTAGCGCTCCCGTTGCTTTCATTTATATACTGTATTTACAATTTTTGTAACCCTTGCAACGTTACATTTATGTACAGTATACTCACAATTAATGTGACCCTAGCCAGGTCGCATACAAAGGCTAAAAGACGATTATATAATTGATATACTTATGGAAATTAGGTAAACCCTCATTTAGGGATGTTAAAGCTATTATGGTTTGTGTCTATACAATCATTCGTATCTGTTTCTCGTATGGATTGATTTAGAAGTTTATTACATGCCGTACGATTTTGATAAAGAATTATAGTTAGTGCACAAACTTGAATTATGTTGTGCTAAGATTTGTTTTTTGGGCTTGATAAGCCAATACAATATTTGTTAATGGACGACATTATATCGTATTACATCAATTTGATGACTTAGACAGGTTGAATTATCCTGCGTTACGATTATGTGATAAGTTTGAATGCACTTGTTCATTATGTTCATCGATTTAACATGATTGCATAAATGCAACATACAAAACAGGATAGGTTTGATAGTTAGTTACTTCTATGTTGATACTTCATTTGAAGTACACCGATCGGAGCCTTTTAACATAGACTGCTGTCAACACCTTGAGCGCACCCGTTGCTTCATATTTCATGTATAAGCTTGAAGGGAGAGCATAATTATGATATATACTTACGGAAATTAAGTATCAAACTCATTTGGATACAAAGTTTAAAAATTTCTTTATTCATTGGTTAGCGTAGTTGATGGTTAATGAAAAATAATAAGGAGCATATTTGAGTAAACCTGAATAATGTTACATTGAGGTGTGTTAACATTTGTTTAATTTGCATAATAGGCACTAATTTTGTTTTAGTATATGTGTTTAGAATAGACTCGATGTTTAAGTATCATTATTATAAGTGTTATCAGTTTGTTCTTTTAGTCTGTGTTAGAATATTAGTGATTTCGTAATTTCCATGTAAGTTAATTTGTAATTGTGTTGAGAGAGAGAGAGAGAGATTTAAAAGGAATTGGAACAATGATCACATGTTTCGCTTACACATACAATTAATTACGTTTTTGTTTCTTATTCATTAATAAGGAATGAGTGCCTCATTTTCCAAAGAAAGGGGATGTTATATAGTGATGTGCCCAAATCTTAATTAATTATAAAACTACCCTCATATTTACGTGCCTAGTTTGAGATGCACTTAAAAGCTATAATCCTTTCCCACATAAACATCAAGTGCATTCATTATAATCCCATTCTAGGAAAGACCAACTTTTATTATGTTTACATCCTGTCATAAAACCAGCGCCTTGACCAAGCGGTCTATTGTCTTGGCGGCCCCCACTTATGCCTTTGTTTCGGCGGCCTCACTCATGTCTTTGTCCATTTGACACAATGTTACCTACCCTCATAATTTATACATGCACTTGTATCCTTCTGGATAAATACGAGATGTTTTGGCTTTCTCAGGAGGAGTTCAGTTTTGATCACCATTAGATCAAGACCCTCTTTTAGCTGGCTCTCTTCGATCTTGTATCATATCATGTGACGACGTTGTGCTCCATAGTTTGGAGTTAATAAATACTTATATTCTTCTCCGGAATTACTTGACTCCTAGCTCTTCATTAATGTACCTCTCCTACTGCTAATAATACTACCCGATCCCAACGCAACATTATAACTGTGTACAGGGTCAGTGCAATGAGAGTCATATAACATGTTTTTTTGCGAATTACAATTAAATTCAATTAAAAAAGAGTTTATTCAATCAAATGATTAGCATGCAGCCAAAGGCTGAATTGCACATTTGTTACATTAAAAAAATATACAAGATAAATTATTGAAAATAGATAATTATATACAAACAAAAATTGAAAAGTACACGTTACATTACCAATGGTAAATGTTAAAAGTTTACAAAGTTTAAAAGGTGATGAGTGGGCATTCTCGTGGTGATGGGCACACATGTCCAACGCATTAATAATAATAATAATTAAGACGCTAGGAAAATTGGTGAGTGTGCCTTTCTTCTCGAAATAAATATGAATATAGATCACCAGCATTAGACCCCATAATATTTGTCGTTGCTCTTTGCAAGTTGAAAGCCAGTTTGAAACTGGATTGATTCTATGACATTGAATATAATTAAACCGTTGTTGAATTAGTTCTTATTTTTACATATTGAATCGATTTCGTAATTCGCTGCATTCACTGTAATTGCAATTAATTTAAAGCTATTCCTAAAGAACAAAGTTAATTCAAACTTATCATTAAATTTCGTACAGTTTTCTTTGTTTTAAATTTGCTTCAATAAAATATATAACAGAACGTGCATCATTCTGACGCAAAAACTATATTTGTTGATTCGCTCTGGTCCCCGAGAGATGCATGTGACGTCACGGACCACGGTCAGAAAAACCACAAGTTCGATCTAATTTTAGTTGAAGTAAACACAACCCAGATTTGTTTGGTATAACTTATTCTTCTCTTTTTACTGCTAAATTACTTGGATTGAACAGAGAAACCTGTAAGATTATCAAGTGGAGTACACACCCCAAGCGGCCGAATGGTGTCTTGACGTAGTAAGACGCGGCTGAAAGCCATTTTGGATTATTATTTGTCGACATTCTTCAAAATTAATGCACTAATTTCCGTCACCATCTAATAATAGACTCATGCTTAATATTTCCTCTCACAACTCTTCAGAATCCCTTCTATTTATATTCTTATTTTTCTTTGAAAGTGCAGACAGGTGGATTGATTTAAAATTGTCGAAATTCGCACATTCATCATGTTCATGCAGGCTCGTTCTGGGACTGTTTCATAATTAATGTAAGATGGTTTCTCACTTCGTCCCTCGTGGCTGTGGTAACACTTAAAAGATGTCAGTTCTGGGCCCCGTTGCAGAAAGAGATACAATCGATTGTAAGTTACAATTAATTGTAAGTCAGATCATGTGTTCTAGATGCGCGAATCTGATTGGTTGGAACGCGTAAAGTTGCTGACTTACAATCAATCGTAACTTCTCTTCCTGCAACGTACGGGGCTCTGGTTACACACATGCACTGCTGCAGTAGTCCGGGGGCTCGGGAGACCATGTTCCCATTGGCAGGCTCGTTCTAGGACTGTTTCATAATTAAACCATGATTTTGTTTTTTCCACATCGTCCCATGTGACTGTGGTTACACTATATTAGATGTCAGAGAACAAGTTTGTACCTTTGTTCTGGTTACAGCCCACTGCTTTGGACCGGAAGCTCGGGAGACCATGTTTCCATTTGTAGGCTCGTTCTGTGACTGTTACACAATTAAATCATGATGGTTTCTCCCATCACCCCTCGTGTGGTAATCCTTTAAGATGTCAAAGCGCAGTTCTGGTTAAGCTACACTTTACTGTCTTGGCTGTATACCAGGGCCGGGGAGACCAAAGGCCCAAGATACCGAATGTCTGCGTTTATAGCAATTCACGCAAAGATTTCCCTTTTTTCTGTCAATTTGCTTCAAAGTCACAATTTGCCACCCCGCCCCCCCCCCCCCCCCCTACTAGTATGTCATGTGGAAATGTATTCTCCACGATTAAATTATTCACTTGAACTCCGATTTGCAAATGACAATACATGACTGTAATTTTAAATGATTTCAAAATGCAGAAGTTTATTTTGTATTATTATATTCGGTTAATAGAATGGTTGAACAACTCTAAATATACGTGATAATTCTCAAAAATAATTCAAATAATTCTATAAATGAAGAAGAAGAAAAAATGGGTGCAAACAAATTTGAACCAATGGAACATAAATTGTGTTCCATCATTGTTCCCATCTTTAACCTGGCACATGCCACCTGTTTAACACCGAACAGGTACTCTAAAGATGTGTTGTGACGTCATAATGAAAGGTGCTAGACTTTGTGACGTCATAATGAGAGTGTTTAGGTGAGACGTTGTGACGTTATTATGAAACGGGGTACATTTTGTGATCAGTCATCAGTTATTAGGCGCAACCGGACCGGATACTTTGAAGATAATATACACTAATAATAGTATGCTACAGATAGTACTTTGCAGACAAGTGCCAAAATATAAATTATTATCGTGATCATATTCGCAGTGATGACATCAATCTTGTCTGTTTTTTTGTTTTGGCGCGTTGCTGAGACAGGTGACAATATACCAATTTTAACCCGTTTTTTACGGGAGCCTGGTATAGGGCCTATACGTTGGTCTTGTAATAAGGGAATTGCAATTACTAGTTGGCAAAAGGGTAACTATCTATACATTTATCAATGATTTATTTGAGTACTAAGAAACAATACAGAATGTACAATATACATAATTGTAAAAATCAATCTACCAGTAAGCCCTGTAAGACGCCGACGATGGCAACAATATATCGACATGGACAAGATGTCAGCGCAACTTCCGTCTCGTACCGACGGACAGAGTCACAGGAGAAGAAGACATGTCTAGCCACTCCACCCATCCCTATAGGAAACTGAATCAAGCGCTGTAGTCCCCATGACTACATTCAGGCTCAAGAAAAAATAACAAACATTCCTTTCCAGGACTAGCAAAATCCTTTATGTTATTGGACTAACCAAGAAAATATTATTTAATAATACATAATCCTTTTCTGGACTACCATATCTCTCCCTTTCTAATTACGCTGACGACACGTAGTAGTTCCCGAAAAGCGTAACATATCACCAAACTTAAAATTGATGCCGAAACACCTATTGCAAAACAAATATAAATGGCTGCCAAATATTATGGTGACAAACTACCCTGCAATTTAATGTTTTCATATATCATTGAATGGCGTTGTTGCCAAATTATTATCAACACATTTTTCAAAGCTGAATGGTGCATGCTAAGCAACTCCCAAATTATGATTAGGACAAACTACAGAATGAAAACACCTTTCATTTGAAAAGCGGCTGCTGAAAATAACGGTTGCATGCCAAGTGCAAACTGAGTTCATGGTGCGCTAAGCTGGCAAAAATGTAATTAGGACAAATTACAGTTTTGCTCGGGAAAACACCTACTCCAAAAATTGCTGCTAAAACTCCCGTTCTATGCCAAGTTCCAAACTGAGTGCATGGTATAATTATGCTACGTACTCTGCCAAAACTATTTCGGACAAAATTATTACAGTTTTGAGTGGGAGAACACCTATTTCAAAAGCGGCTGCTGAAACACGTTTTGGTGCCAAGTGTAAACTGAGTGGCACAGTATCATAAGCTGCCAAAATATGATCACGACATTATAACAGATATATTGGACGATGCCAAAATAGTGATCCGTGTCATGCCAAATACCGGTATATAGTACACTCTCTAACTTTTGAGATACCCGGCCGGCCGGTGCGCCGGCGAAATCATAACGATTGAAATAATCTCTTGTCACTTTTGTCTCAATAAGAATAAATGTATCTAATTTGTTTAAAACAAAAATAAAGATATTATTAAATTGAATTGAATTGAATTGAATATATATTATGTCAATAAAGATGTATTCGATAAACACCATGATCAGAATATTTTCAAAGCCCCCTTCTTCCCAACGTTAAAAATTCATATTAGTATAATATGATTTTTTAAATTTTGTTTTATGAAATCAATATTAATTGAGGAATTAACCCAAGGCAAACTTTAAAATAAAAAATTATTATTTTAACATAAAAAACATATTTGTGTTTGTTTTGTTCTACAGATGATCCTTGGGGAGCTGAGGGGGAATATAAAGCAGCGGCAACAAGAAAACCGGGCGCCCCCGCCGGCCCAGAAACCTCCCAGCCCCGTCCACCTGCACCCAAATCAGCAGCACCCCTACCACCACCAGCAGCAACCGCAGCAGAAGAAGAAGGCGGGTCCTCCACCGGTATCCCAGAAGCCAGCCCGACCGGGCGGGGTGAACGGAGTGCCGAGGTCGGCCATCCCCACGAGCAAGCCGCAAGTGGATGAGGTGAGATATACTTCATTGCCGTTTGATAAAAACTATATAAAAACTACAATATATATATTATATATATATTTATACATATAACTAATACTATTATAATTCCCTTCACCAATGCGACCACGATCATTCATTATAACTTAATGAACTACTTGACATTGAGTATTAAGATGATGTACTCAACATTCAATTTGTGCATGTCATAATTCGATACAGAATTAAAAACACATAAAGGGAACATGTATGTAGAAAATAAGATATTATACAGGAAAGGGCACAATTGTGAGATAATTAATGAACACGACTTCTTTTTGTTATATATTCTGGGATGGATTTCCAAAGCATTTTTATTAAAATCCATGATCATAACGTAAGTATATAGGTTATTTATATCATGTATATAGTATAAAATGTTATAGTTAGCACTGAAGTGACAAGTCTTATGAGAAAAATTATCAACCCATCATACTACTAATCCTATATAATCGTGACCAACCTCATCGGTCCACCCCTCTCTCCACCCCTCTCCCCGTCTCCGGGTCCCCTCTAATTATCCCCTTCCTCTCCTCCCGGGGACTACATCCTCCCCATAAATACCCCATGTCAACCCCCGTATCCCAGCACTTAAACAGAATCCTTTGTTGACTGATTTACGACTGTTTAATGTACATACGCATAGACTAATACATTAAAGAAACATTTCTATATATGTGTTGTACAAGTACCGATACATTTCTTTAAAAATTCAAAAGACGGTATATGTTTTCCCTAAATAGTTATAATTATTGTTATGGCTATGGTTAAGTATGGTATAATTATGAATTACTATCATTAATATTATAAATGGAGGAATTAACAATTTCTACTACATGGGGAAACCATGTAACTTTACTCAAATCTTTTGATGACGATGATGACGATGACGACGATGACGACGATGAGGATGATGAGGAGGATGATGATGATGATGAGGATGATGATGATGATGATGATGAGGATGATGATGATGATGATGATGATGATGATTATGATGACGATGCTGCTGCTGCTGCTGATGATGATGATGATACACTAGTGACTATAATTATGATGACGATGATGACAACAATGACGGTAGGCCTAATGGCAATGATAACAATGATGATACTTATGAAGATGATGATGATGATGACAATGACGATACTGACAATAATAACAATGATAATTATGAAGGTCATGAGGATGATTATCATGATGACAGCGACGATGATGACTACGACGATTATCATTGTAAGTTTCATCTTCCTTTCAGGAGATCATCCAGGAGTTGACGTACGGCATGAAGGACATCGGGGCCGAGGCGTGGTGCAAGGTTTACTTCATGGAGAAACGATGTCGGCTGTCAGATTTCCAGATCAAATCCCCCGCCATCATCGTCGACGGCTACGCATTCCAACATCCGGGAAGGTAAGACCGTCGATATACTTTCATAAAGTAGAAAACTATAGTCTTGAAAAACTACTGAACTGAGTCGGGAAATGTGGTCTTTATAAGCAGGTGGTCCCTATAAGTTAGTTAAAGTCTTTCCCGTACCAATGTTGGCACATAAGGCGGCGCCTATCTCCGTTTCAATAGCCCTAGGCCACACGTCTACTAAATGTAGCGAAAGTTACAGAAGGGGGCTAGTCCTCTGGTAACTCGTGTGATTAACTTTCCCTTCTCCATTCTATAAATGCCGAGTGTCTGGCTAGAAGGCAGAAGGTACCATTTTTAAAGTCTTTGGTATGCCCCGGTCTGGGTTCGAACCCGGGACCTCCCGTGCATGAGGCGGACACTCTAACCGCTAAGCCACCATGCTCGGTAGGTGGTCCCTATATACAGGTTCATTTACCCTCAAGAGGATCGAGATTAGTGGTCTTTGTACAGAATGAACTACCATGAAACCATCTTAATGAGTCTGCTTTATATAATTTTGGAGTTGTAATTATTTAAAGTCACAGGGCTACCAAACGTATGACTGAAGAACTACTAACTAAACCGTATAGGCCTATATTGTATTATTTTAACTTTTTAAGGTTATGATTAATTTTTATTTCCTTGAGCAGCAATGCATATAAAGTAGCTCCTTATTGAATATTGAATTAAATATATTCATTAATAATTTGTAAGCGAAGAAATCTGTCATTTCGTATGGTATGGTATGGGAGATCGTATAGTTATGTAACTACAATAATATTGTTCATTTTCAATGTCTAGACTCGGTTTCGGGGCGCTCGCGAACCCACTGCGCGACCAGGAGACGAAGAAGGTACGGGAGCACATCGGCAAGGGCGTGCAGCTTGAGATCGACAGCGAAGGAAACGTCTGGGCAACGAGACTAGGCAAGAACGAGGTGTTCGTCAAGGGGTGCTTCGAACCGGAGAACCACTGTATCTCGGCCGAGGTGATTGAGAGCATGGGACGCCTACCACGGAACCAAGCCATGAAGGTGAGAAATGCCAAATTATCTTTTTGTCTTCTTTATTTCGATTTTGTTTATTTTTTTGATTGTGTCTTGTGACTATATATAATCGTTTTGTTTGGGAAAATGCAACTTATAACCAAATGGACCAAAAAGGTAAGAAAGACATATTATCATTTTTGTTTTAAACCCAGCACTTTTTTCTAGCTTTACTCTTTAAAAAAATGTTTTTCTTTGTTTGTGGATGTAATCGTTTTACTTGGGAAGTGCAATGTGTGACCAAATATACTTTCTCAGGTTGTTTTGTTTCCTTAAATAGTTCTGAAAGGGTTACTCAGACTGTAATATTATTAACTCGACTTTTTCTGACTTGTGTCTGTTTGTTTGTTTGTTTGTTTGTTTGTTTGTTTGTTTGTTTGTTTGTTTGTTTGTTTGTTTGTTTGTTTGTTTGTATCATTCTGTCCTTCTTATGGGTTGTTGATATTTATGTGTCACAAGAACTTTTGATCCTCAGTGGTTAGAGCATCAGTCTAGTAACCGGAGATCTTGGGTTCGATATCCGGGGTGAAAATAATATCATTTAAGCGCTTAAAGAAAATTGTGTATCCTTATGCGCTATATAAATCGAATATATTATTATTGTTATTATCATTTGCTCATTATCTTTTGTTAATGTATTGCCTCTATTGTTGCTGTTTTCATGTAGGTGTTTGACATCGTCGAGTACAAGGCGCAACTCGCACTCGAGGCCAAGAAAGGCGATGGACAGATCGATCACCATCGATTGCATAAACTGAGTATCGTATCGCTGAGCTTCGTGAAGGACAAGGTGGAGGATTTCAACACGCCGTGCTGGATCTCACTGTGCGTCCTCCCCGCCATCAGAATGGACAATCCCAAAGGTGGGTGAAAGTATAAAGGAAGTGGGTTGCTCTATTAAACCTAATAGGGGAGATATTTCATTTTGATGCGCACGTTTGAAATTAATTCCCTTTGTAATGTACCCATTTTGGACAAAATATTATGAACTGATCTTAAATTAATAACAAAATCTCCATTATCTTATTTCTAGAAGTGAATACAAAATAAATTTTTAAAAATATAAAAAACAATTTTGTGGAAGTCATGATTGATACATTTTAATTATGTATTTATGTATTAATTTATTATTTCCACATTTACAGCAAATTGTCCATTAAGCAATAAACAATAAATCGCGATCATAATTTCAATACACACAATGCAGTTAATAATCTAGAATATATACAGATTGTAGAATCTCACAAAACAGACAGGTATAATACGGGTAGCGTATAGTCTGGTGTATCTGTACAGTATAGAGTGTAGTATCATAATTTGTGTAACCAAATATAGGGACATCTGCAGGGACGGACGCAACGGTTAGATTATTTATAGCTGGCCTCTCACAGTGATAAACGATTGTTTAATGTTTTCACCTTCTTAATTGAACTTAAAGGGGACCAACATGCAATGAACACCACATGCTTATTTGGTTTGGTACCATAATGTAATATCAAATAGATTTCCAACTTCTTGTACTGGGTTGTGTTATTTCACCAACACTTACGGAACCAACAGGGCATTATGGTTCCGTATGCTCGAATTGCATACTTAACCCCCTGCCTCACCCCTGATCTTAGTGGAAGTGTTTCTAGCAAGCCGTTTAGATGCGAGACCTTGCCCGAGTACGGCTTCCACTTGCCTGGGTACATTTAGTTACATTTAGTTACATTTACATTTACATTTAGTTACATAGAGAGCACCTGCACTAGGGCTTTCTATAGCTCAGCTGGTAGAGCACCGGGCTAGCAATCGGGAGGTCTCGGGTTCGAATCCCGGCGAAACCCTATTTTCTTTGTTCATTTTCATTTATATTATATTATATTTCTGGTCAGTTTCCCGATGTCTGAAATAAATTTAGATTTTGTGTTAGGAAAAAGTGTCTTTACAGGAAATGTTAAGAAGGCCTCTCTTCATCTATGGTGTTAATTGATTGATTAATGCTCTCTACTAGGCCTACCTATTCCTACTCAATTTGCAATATCTCGGACTATGCCATGTTTCATTTCCGCGGTTTTATTACAATTTTGGGGTCCTTCGGTAAAAACGAAGGAAAGATAAATAAAAGTTATCCGGTTCCTTATTCCTGGTTACCTTGGAAACACGTTCATTTATGAGTATGATTATGTGCGACTCTTTACCATCGTTTTATTATGTCGTTAGGTGATTGAGGTTAAAAAAAACAACAACAACAAAACAATTGAATTTGATAACATTTGAGGCCAATTACAGGTGAAATACACTTCTTCACAAGTCAAATGAAAAATACATTCTGAAATCCCCCATACTCAATGTATTTTCCTGAAAGCTATCACGTGTATCTCTTCCATAAACATTGATGATGTTAGAAGGTATGTACCCTCCACAACAGGATTTAATAGATTACCTCGGAAGCGCATAAAACGGAAGTTCCCTAATTTATGTGTCCGTATAACTGTTCACCGTTGGCAAGTTAAAGGTACTGTAGTCAAAATGGATTCCTCAACAAAATATGTGCAAACAAAATCACCTTTCAAACATATTACAAGACTAGCCAAAAATGTAACATTTTCGACATGTAAATTTTACATCTGATCTAGCCAACGCCAACATAGAATATTCAATTTTAGAATTATTAAACATAATGAATGATTATTTCAAAAAATATAAATTACAAAATATCGAAACGAGTTTTGATAGAATATCTAAAATGTATTATAAATGAAATATGAAATCTAAATGAAATATGAGAAATATATATTTCTCCGGGATTCGAACCCGAGACCTCCAGATTTCTAGACCGGGTGCTCTACGCATACAAGCAGACCTTTATAAACCCTTACGCTGTGTTAGTAGTTATATTATTTTCTTGTGGCCAGTTCTGTAGTTATGTATAGTTATACCTTTAACTCGCCTTATCCTCTTAATCATCCTCTTAATCATCATGGGCGTATGGACACGTTCTTCGCAGGGGGGGGGGGGGGGGGGGGGGGGGGAGCTGAGCCCGGCCTGAGGTCTTAAGTTTTTTACCGATTTGTCGTATTTTCACAAGTAACACGAACAAGGGTCCTCGCCTCTTTGATGCCCGAAAATGACACGTTTTCAACGGTTTAGTCCAACATTAGCTGAATTTGCCCGAATATAAGACGGTTTTACCCGAACATAATATGATTTTGCCCGAATATGACATGATTTTACCCGCATATGTCATGATTTTCCCGAATTTCAGGTGCGTTTTGCCCGAATATGGCCGTTTTCTTGCCCTACGCTTTGGACCCGGTGTCCTGCATCACGTACCATATCCGTTAGATCCCGAACGATCTCCTAAAAAGGAGTTGAAAGTTGTTGAAAAACAAAACACATGATATTACTATACAGTACAGATAATTCATGAAGTATGTTTTGTGTTCCTTTTCTTTCCTTTTGCTACAGTTCTCCGAGACGTTGGGCGACTGCTGAAGGCATACCGAACCGCAGCACAGATAGAGAAGACCCTGATGGGACGAGAGGTAGGATTATCCTGATTTGATTTGATTTTGATTTGATTTGATTTGATTTGATTTGATTTGATTTGATTTGATTTGATTTGATTTGATTTGATATGATTTGATTGGATTGGATTGGATTGGATTGGATTGGATTTGATTGGATTGGATTGGATTTGATTGGATTGGATTGGATTGGATTGGATTGGATTGGATTGGATTTGATTGGATTGGATTTGATTTTGATTTGATTTTGATTTAATTTGATTTTTAACAAACTATAATACAATACACAAATGATGAACATAGCTACTTACATGTAATGAGTAAAAGAATATTGCTCATTGTAATAGTAGATATTAATCAATTAATTCATAAGAACATCATTTGAAGATCAAGAATACACGATAATTGTATAATTTCGTGTCCACAAAAATGTGGAGGAGCCATTCTTGATTTGGTTATCTTGATTTGATTTGATTTATGCATTTTCCACATGTTCATCATCATCATCATCCATCACAATCATTATCATAATAATAATGGAATGTTACTATGTGTTTAGCATTTAACAAATTAATATCACCATATTAATCTTTTTGTTTTCTCTAGTCGAGTCGTAAGTGGGCGCGCGTGCACAAGAGGCAGTCCCACTTCGAGAAGGAGGAGCGGACGGAGGGGCGGAGGGCGAGGATAGAGGCGTTCACCCAGGCCAAGGCCGCCAAAAAACCCGTCCTCTACAGCTGGGAGGGCAACGACGACGGTAAGGACTACGAGCTACGATATGGATGTTGATGTCGGGATATAGCTAAGACGTTATTACTATTAGTATTGGTGTCAGGTCTCGCTTTGATTATAATTGTTTTAAAATGTAAATTATTTCCAGTTAGAAATACATAATGAAATTAGACTTAAATTAAAATCCATAAGAAATTGTCACTAATTCAAGTCCGGCTGTGATTTTATAAAACATCCTGTAATTCAAGAGAGGCATGATGATGGTTATGATGGTGATGGTGATGGTCATGGATGCGATCGTGACGATGGTTATGATTATGCTGATGATAAAGGAGAGATGGAGAGGAGGGTATAGGATATTTATAATGGATTGTGGTTGTGGGGGTGGTAAAGTTGCATCATGATGATGATGATGATGATGATAATGTTGATGGATATGTTTATCTACATTGTATTTCTCTCCACATATGTAGATGTCTCCATGGGCGATACGAGCATGAGTGAATCTCAATTCGATCGCAACGACCGGTTCTCGGAGTATAGCGAGGGAGACTCCATCTACTACAACGGCGATATCACCCTGGACCAAACGCCTGGCTACGGAGCCTACGGAGCCAAACGCTCGAGCAAGCGGAAGGTGTTTAGGGCGGTGTCCATCAGAAACGCAGGTATGGTTTAAAGGAATAGTCAGGCGTTTGACTTAAACTTTGTTTCATTGGCTGTTTTTGTTAATATCAGGTTCATACAAATATTTTATGAATAATTGTACAGGGATAGCCTTTGATAAATAAGCAGGGACTCTGTACTAACTTAAACGTACAATATCAAAACCCATGTGTAACCACTGATTGTGTCATTGTATTATCACGATTGTATTTTTACTAGAATGTGCACATTAACTTTGCTTTGTTGTACACTTTTACTTATTATCCTGACAATTCTGAACACATTATTTTATTTCGAGAAAGGTGTAGGTAGTAATAACAAAACCTTTTTCATTTGTTCTACTTTTTCTTCAAAAATCCGCAGACGCCTTTAAACAGCGGGAGCTACGGACATCCATGGAGCGAAACGGGGACCAGGACCTAGTGACGTCAAACTCCAGCGGGTTCGACCTGGAGAAGAAGCGGGAGTGGGCCCGCGTCAAGCTTATCAAGAAGGAGAGGCAATTGAGCGAAGAATTCTAACACTAGGCAACGACATGTTTTGCACTAAAGGGCGTGAAAAACAAACCATCACGAAACAGACGATAATAGGATCAGAGCTTGTGTTTAAATTGATGAGTGCTGACGTTTATTGCGCCTTTGAGATGTTTAAAATCATCACGAAGGAGAGATAAGATTCAGAACTCGTGAATTAAGCATTGAATACGAACATGTCATGAATAATATGTGCTGTAATTGATCATGTTATAGAGACAAAACGATCAGAACTCGTGAATGTTATAAATGAAAGGTGTGACAATTCATAAAGAGAAACATGCAAGCGATCAGAATTTGTAAACGAGCAACGAATTACTGCCCGACATTTTGCTATTTTTAAGATGTGAAACAGGATCAGAATGTTAATGAATAGAACCACAAATTCTGACATCTTGAGAAAAGACATGAAAGATGTTGAAAGTCATCATAGAAGGGAGAAAAGTGTTCAGAGCTCGTAGATAAAGTGATGAATAGTCAAATTATGACGATTTAAGATGCTGAAACGCATCATGAGAGATATATAAAAATTATCATAATTCATTAATAAAGCGACGAATATTGAAACTTTGTTAATTCAAGATATAGAAAATTATCATAAAAGAGAGGAAAGGAATCATACTTTGTGTGAATAAAGCGATGAATATTGAAATTTCGATAATTACGATGTTGCTTC
>JBAMJV010007864.1:0-37798 GCA_037951105.1 Echinarachnius parma
TACTGATATGGGGAGGGGAGAAAGCGGGAGAGCATAATAATGTTTTATGGATGGCTATGGATTGTCATGGGGGTGCGGGTTAAGGGGATATAATATACAGATATTGACTGTCTTGAGGGGCAATATAACATTTGAGATCCTCGAGGGAAGTTATATTTGTGTCGAGGGACATTATATTTTTCCGAAGCGCGTAGCGCTGAGGAAAAATATAGTATTCCGAGACAAAAATATAACTCCCCCAAGGGAAATGAAATGTTATAGTTCCCGAAGGAAAAAGTCAATATCTGTTATATTATGATGACCTATATAGATACAAATCAAGATAAATATAAATTTGGTGTTGAAATAAAATTATGGACAAGGGAAAATCATTAGATTAAATCGAAATCCTTCCAGTAGAACAGTGTGTTAATTATCGAAATGCTGCGCAAAATGCTTCTTTATTCGACCTTCCTTTCAAATTTACTTTCGGATCGCGCAATCCTGCGCGTGTATGCAGGATGCTAATACGCGCACATTGTTCATCTTCACACACCCATTGTGACGTAAATTACGTCACCGGTCAATATAACGGCGGTATATTGACTGATCGGTCAATATAACGCTTCTCATCCTTGTAGCGATGGTCACGTGACAGCATTTTGACCAATCGCACACCAGTATCTTTATAGGTCATATAATATACTCCTATATTATATGACCTATAAAGATACTGGTGTGCGATTGGTCAAAATGCTGTCACGTGACCATCGCTACAAGGATGAGAAGCGTTATATTGACCGGTAAATTACGTCACCGGTCAATATAACGGCGTTATATTGACCGGTGACGTAATTTACGTCACAATAGGTGTGTGAAGATGAACAATGTGCGCGTATTAGCATCCTGGCACGCGCAGCGTTGTTAAGCTTTCTACGGAGATTGCGCGATCCGAAAGTAAATTTGAAAGGAAGCTCGAATAAAGAAGCATTTTGCGCAGCATTTCGATAATAACACGTCTGTTCTACTGGAAGGATTTCGATTTAATCTAATGATTTTCCCTTGTCCATAATTTTATTTCAACACCAAATTTATATTTATCTTGATTTGTATCTATATAGGTCATCATAATATAACAGATATTGACTTTTTCCTTCGGGAACTATAACATTTCATTTCCCTTGGGGGAGTTATATTTTTGTCTCGGAATACTATATTTTTCCTCAGCGCTACGCGCTTCGGAAAAATATAATGTCCCTCGACACAAATATAACTTCCCTCGAGGATCTCAAATGTTATATTGCCCCTCAAGACAGTCAATATCTGTATAATATATTACCTCATTGGTTTGAGGGGGTTTAATTGAAATAAACTGAACAGGGAATAGGACTATTTTTAATAACCGCCTTAACCAGCTGCAGCTGCAGCACCCCCCGCCCCCCCCCCCCCCCCGGCTACCCCTGGTCATCCAGAAAACGAGTCCCCCTTTCTCCCCTCCCTATAGTTGTCCCATTCTCTGTTCATATTATTCTAATTTAACCCCCTCAAACCAAGAAGATAATATACACTTGTTTTATATCCTGTTAACCCCCCCCCCCCCCCCGGTCACCCCTTGGCTACTACACCTAGCCATCCAGAAAACATTATTATGCTCTCCCCCTTACTCACATTCTTTGTTCAGTCATATTTCATTAAACCCCCTCAAACCGAGTAGGTAATATATACTCCGTTATATCCCCTTAACCCGCCCGCCCCCCCCCCCCTTCCCCCACTGGCTACCCCTTCGCTACCCCTAGCCATCCATAAAACATTGTTATGCCCTCCTTCTCCCTCCCCCCTATAGTATAGTAGTCCCGTTCTTTGTTATATTTGATTAAACCCTTGGTACCGCCCAGATGATCAGAACAAAATTCACGATAAAGTTCACGATAAAGTTCACGATTTTGCAAATTTCATCGTGAATATTGCAACAAAGTTCACGAGAAAATGTGCGATTTTGCAAATTTGATCGTGAATATTGTAACAAAGTTCACGATAAAATATACGAATTTGCAAATCTCATCGTGAATCGTGAATCCAAATTCACGAATTTGCAAATTTTATCGTGAATCGTGAATCCAAATTCACGATTCACGATGTCCCTTCGGGGCCACCATATAAATGAGGTATGAATCCGTATCTACAACTCATAATCTTGGACAATTGGGTGTTTGTGGACTTAAAAAAAAGTTATGGCCAAATAAAAAAAGGATGTTTTTACCATATTTTGCCAATTTGCGTGCGTGCGTAATTTTGACTTTGACGCACGCGTACTCCGTTATTATGAGTCAACAATTACTCAAATTAATAGGGTGTGTTGAAGGATGTATCAGAATTGCAAAACATGTGAGAAAAAGGCATTTTTTTCTATTCATTTGTGTTACGCGCGCACTGACGCGCACGCGCGGAAATTTTTAAAACGCTTAAAATTGTCTGAAACTATTGTCTGAAATTATTTTGGTTAGGGTTTTGAACAATTCTTACATTTTTTTTTCATTTGACGGACGCGTACGCGCTTGTCTCCAAGTTTAGGCGCATGCGCATGAGCGTAAAAGATGACGATTGATTTGAATGATATTGATGCAAAATTTGAATTGAAATTGATTTTTCATGACTGAGATATGATGATTATTACAATTTGACAAAATGGCGTCCTCATGACGTCACAGTGATCTGACGACATTGAAATGAATTTCTTGCACTAAGTCAGATGATGATCTATCATCATGTGAAGTTTCATGACGATTGATTCATCTGATCTTGAGATATGCGACGAACAAAATCGGAATAATAATAATACAAATTCGAACAAAATCAATAGGTGATACGTATGATATACGTATCACCTAATGAATATTACAGAATCAATAATTTGTTTGTAATTAACATAACGTGAAATATGGGGGAACCAAAAAGAAGCAAAGCTCGTAAAACATTTGGTTCCCGGGGGCAATTGAGTCTTATCAATATTGAAAAAGAAAATGAAAAGAAAAAAAATATAAAAGAACAAGATAAAGAATAGAAGGTGCACTGCCAAATAACAAATATTTTGAGACCACTATAGACAAGAATATTACAAGAATATTACAATCGATCCAACCGAATAAAAATAATACAAAAGTGGAAACTTACTTATAAAGAGCGATATAAATATGACATATAATATATAAATGTATATAACGTAAATTATTAAAACTATCTAAACAATAATTATTACGAGTACTTAATATATAATAATGATTTTAATTTACGTTTAAATACAAAAAGAGAGGGGCTTGTAGTAATTTCTTTCGGAAGATCATTCCAAAATTTTGGACCAGAAAATAAAATTGTTTTGGGGCAAATAGTGTACGCGTTCATGGTAAATGGAAGGAACCACTCTGCCGAGTGGGGTAAGTATGGAAGTAATCATTCTTTTTAAATATCGTCATGAAACTTTCAGGAAGTTCATTTTTGGACAATTTATACATAAATATCCCAATATTATAAAAATATAAATCAGTTAGTTTCAATACTTTATTTGAATAAAATAATTATATTGTGTGAGCATAAAAACCTTTTTTTAAATTAACAATTCTAATAGCTCGTTTTTTAAATTTTAACTAGTTTATCAAGTAATAATAATGTACTATTGCCCCATGCTAAAATTCCATAATACATGTAAGATAATATTAATGTTCAAAAAGAATATGTAAAACAGTAGTTGGAAAAAACTCCTTAAAGAGGTAGTTCAGTTTTGGTAGAGAGGGCGCTGCACATCACAATTTTTTGTGAGGTAATGAAAAACTGAGTGTCGAATTTGAGAGAACATGCAATTTTAATGGCAGAATAAACTTTATTTGGTCAAAATCGACCCAGAAACGGCTGAAATATCAATAAATATATCTGATCTTATAATTATTTGGGGCCTAAATAATTAGATGATTTTTCAAAAAAATAAAAAAATGCTTGCACTTTTTCAAACAATTTCAAAAGCTTTTTTTTAAAATAGTTGTTGATGATCTCTCTATTTAATCATTATTTCAATAAAACATCACATGCATAATTTTGTATGAAAAATGGTTGAAACCAATGTCTTTTAAGAAAGCGCCCTCTTGTGTTTTAATGGCTCTTTTAAAAAAAATGATAACGGGCTTTTTACTTAGTCGTTTGTAATTTTGTATACATTTCGAGCATGGTGGATTTATAACTATTAGTTTATAATGTTACTGTCCAGGTTTGGTTACTAAAGTTCAGCCTTACCAAAACTGTACTACTCCTTTAACCTATATAAAATTCCAGTATTTCTAGAAATTAGATTACATAAATAATTAATATGTGATTTCCAAGATAAATCACTATCAATATATAAGCCTAGGAACTTAATACTATCCACTCGTTGTAAATGAATATTATTTATTAAAATATGTCCAGGGAGTGAATTTATCGTGTTACTAAAAACCATATATTGTGTTTTAACAACATTTAATGACAATTTATTTAAATGAATCCATTTCTGTACCAATTTAATTTTATTATTAACTATATTTAACAAGGCCTCTGGATCACGATGTGAATAAAAAAGGTTAGAATCGTCCTCAAAAAGTATAAAAGATAATACTTGAGAAGCATTAGGAAAGTCATTCATGTATATAATAAAAAGAAGAGGGCCAAGGAGTGACCCCTGGGGTACTCCACAAGAAACAAATCTGTGGCTTGACTCATGCCCATTCACAACAACAAATTGTTTTATATTTTCTAAATAACTCCTGAACCAGTCCAACGCATGCCCACGTATTCCATAATGATTTAACTTATATAATAATATATTATGATCTATCGTGTCGAAGGCCTTGGAATGGTCCAAGAATATTTTAACTGTATGTAATTGATCATCAATAGCATTAGCGATCTTATTAATAAATGAAAGCAACGCATGGGTTGTGGAGTGTTTTTCTCTAAAACCAAATTGTGAACCGGATACAATTTTACAATCATTTAAAAATGTAAGCGTACGTGAACAAACCAACCTTTCTAAAATTATCGAGAGAGACGATAACAAAGGAATTAGCCGGTAATTATTCAAATCCTCATGACTTTCTTTTTTAGATATAGGGATGACCTTAGCGATCTTCATTTTGTCTGGTACCCTACCATTTTTCAGAGATAAATTTAAAATGTGTGTAAGAGGAGAAGCTATTTCATGAACAATGTTTTTTAAAAGAAAATTTGTATTGCCGTCGTATCCAGAAGATATTTTTCGTATTTAAATTTTTAATTATATCAATAACCTCTTGTTCATGGATCAAAGTCAAAAATAACGATGAGGGATTTTTATTATTCAAATAAGTATTAAACTCACCATCTGTTTGTGGAATATTATTAGCAAGGGTTGGGCCAATATTCACAAAATAGTTATTAAACGTTTCTGAAATTTCGATTTTGTCCTGTTTCAATACGTCACCACTTACCACCTGAGAAATTGTATCATTACTCTTTGGAGGATATAATACTTTATTTATACTTTCCAAGTATTTTTTAGCATCATTCCTATATATTTTAAATTGATTTACAAAATAACTTGTCTTTGCAGCCTCTAAACCTTAGTAAGTACATTATGATATTTAGTATATTTACTCTTATAATACTAGGACTAGGTTTTTTTAAATATTTTTAATATAATTTATTTATCTTATTAATAGATTTTAATAAAGAATGACTTATCCAAGGGTGTCTAGGTATTTTATGATAGTTTGTACGGGACGGTTTCTGAAGGGGAATGATGTCTTTTATACAAACAAAATATAAAAGAATGATTAACTAAAAAACTAAAAATTGGTGGTTTAGTTTAGTAAGAATATGAATAATGCCTATGAAAAAAATATGGAGAGAAAAGGAAGACAAATATAATGCCAACTAAAAAGCTGAACAATTCAGAACTTTAGCATATTCTGTGAAAGTTTTTAAGACACTTGTCATTTCAAATTTAATTATATTCAAAATACCCCTCACAATAAAAAAAATAATTTAAGTTGTAAAATATGATTTGATACAAAGCGTTGGACACTTTGACCTTTACATCTTTAACATGGAAATTAAGGTCGAAGAACACATGTGTATTCCTTTAGGATCAACATAACAAATCGGTACGTAATTCGTCTAAATGACGAATTAAAGTCTACTTCCCATTTGTTCCGCTCTAGACTTACATACATATATTAAACATACTATGCCCTACTTATTATATTATATTATGCCGCTGGCACTGGCATCGCCGTGCTTTCGAAAAAAGTTTAAACAATTCATGCCAAAATGCGACTACAATCATCTCCTGGTCCTGAAAGGAATGGGAACTCTGCCCTGGCTACATGCACCTACCCATTGGCGTAGCGAGGGGGGTGGGGGGGGAACTCGAGCTTCCTCCCCCCTCTCTGGCTTATCTTTTAATAGCCGATTTGGGGGCTTAAATAGCTAAAGTTCAACTTCTTCCGGGTGCTACGCCCCAGGCCCCCTGCTATATTCTCGCCCTAAGGCATGTAAGACTGGCCCAAAATTGCTTGCGCTTAATACGCGCTCGCAGGTTGGAGCCCCATTACAGGTTGGAGCCCCCACCCCCTTGAAAATTTCTCGGCTACGCCACTGAATGTACCTTGCCTTTGTTACCTTCTATTCTATTTATAGAAGGGATTATGGTTTCATAATTAAAACCCTCTTTATATGTTTGACTATTAAGCATTATTCGTTGAGTGATACAATATTGTGCACGTTTGTTAATATATCACTGCATTGAAATAGTGTCGCTTTATCCCTGTCTGAACTGTCTGAACGGCAAATAGTTTCTTATTCAACAGTATGATGGATCCTCATTGCAAGTGTTGAGAATCCAAATTTATCAAACGCACTTGAAGGAAACGGAGTTATAATTAAACACTTATATAAATAACGTCGACCCAGAAAAATTACCAAATTCTAAAATAATCTATCTTTCAATTTGTCCTTAATATCTCTGCAAGCGTTGAGTTTTGAGGTGGGATAGGCGGAGCTGTAGTGGTCATGTACTGTTCGAGAAAAAGACATGTAATTTTTCTAATCCATGTGTTAATCGATTGAAAAATAGAGTGAGAAATTGTCGTAGTCATTCATCAACAGAAAGAAAATCGGCAGATTCAATAATGTGAAATAGAAACAAATCAATACATTTTGCTTATATTTCAGCTGTCCTAAAACTTATTCCATTCAACTCACATATACTTACGTATGTGTTGTTATTATGATATAAAATTATACATTTTTGTATTATGTTGCAGTTATGATTTAGTTTCCATATCTATAACATGATACAACGTTTCAGCATTTCCAGTATCTGCAATTTATATTATATAAAGAACATAATATCCACTTAAAGGGATAGTTGAGTTTTGGTATAGAGGGCGCTACACAAAATACTTTGAAATATACAAAAACATACCCATTCGTAATAATTGTGGGGCCCCAAACTCATTAGAGAATTTTGAACCAACCGTTACAAAAAAAAAAAAAAAAATGCTTCCTCTTTTCAAAAATTTACAAAAAGGATTTTAAATAGTTGTTGATTATCTCTTTATCTAATCACTATTTCAACAAAACATCACATGCGCACTATTTTATTTCAAATGGTTGAAACCGATGAGTATTTAGAGAGCACCCTCTTGAGTTTTAACGGCTCTTTTTTTAAAGGGGAATTCCACCCCAGAAATGTGATGTTTGCTATAATATGAGGTGAATATGAAGAATCATGATCGAAAATCTGAGCCAAAACGGTAGAGCAATAAAAAAGTTATGACAGGATGAACTTTGCTCCGATTCTTACTATGGTTCGCAATTGCTATCGATCGTGACGTCACTTGCGAGCTGCAGCCATTTTGACTTCTACATGGAAATTTTACAAAATTTAAATGTTTGTCATAACAAAGCAAATTGATCAGCTTACACATTCCAATGAGGTTGCCCCAACGATATTCTTCTATGAATTCGTGAAAACAAGCAGAGAAAAATTATTTTTTAGCAACGAAAATGAGAAATAAATGTATTTTCATGTACTAAAGCCATGGCGAGTTGCTCGTGAATGATGTTGCATATGGCGGCAATTTTGAAACCATCGCTCATTACTACATGATGTTCAAATAGGTATAACTCCCGTGTTTCTTGTCCGATTTTGATCAAATTTTCACCAATTATTCCTCTTGTTCTGCTTATTCAAATAACGAATGGTGTTATCAGGCCCGGAATACCCCTTTAATGATAACAGGCTTTTTACTTAGTCATTTGTAATTTTGTATTCCTTTCGATCATGGTGGAGTTATAACTATTAGTTTGTAATGTAATGGTGCTGGTTTTGGTTACTAAAATTCAGTTTGACCAAAACTGTACTCTCTTTACCAGTACTCAACTATCCCTTTAAATGTGTGTTTGTTGTGAATTTTCATTAAACGGCCATTTCTGTTATTAAAAAGTAAAATAACGTAATTTAAAACGATGACAAAGTCGTTTTGTGATGTCTCGATATGCTGCCGTTTGATATTATTAATACTATTGCACCCTTACATAATGTACACAGAAATGTCGAAACAATTCGTTGACAACATTATTACACGCTGAACTGAAAAGTATTAACAGTCAACATGAATAACAGGATGGTTCGAAAACCGAATAAGCTGTCGTGAAACAGGAATGGCCAATGTGTTTCAATAATATTCAACATAACAAAATATAATGAAGGTGCCATATAGAATGTTTTATGTGAATCTCAATTGATCTGATATTGCATTCATCAATCAAACAAATAATCAGATTGTATATTACCTCTCATTTGAGCAGTCGTGTTTATGTATGTTCGTCATGCGTACACCTTATCTTTATTTGCTTTATTTACAAGCTGATGTACACATTATACAGGGATTCACCCAAAGATCAAGACATATATTTGCACTCTCTTTCACTAATTCTTTTCCTATATTGCTATTTCAGGAGCAGTAATTGTAATGTTAATGGTTGACATGTCTACTTAACATGTGCAAAAGGATTACACATTTACACGATTAACGCAGTTTGAATTTAGAACCTAAAAATCTGGCTGTGTACACTTTTTTGTTGGAATCGAAGATATACAGGTCGAGAAAAGGCATTGATGATGGTTCAACCATAACCCCATATCGTGCATGTGCGTTTGAGAAATTGCATTGCCCATTGTCCATTTTAAAATTTAAGTTCAATTACCGAAATGAAGCTTGCCATTGGAATGAATCATAATCTTGATGGAAAATTTTGGTCGGGAACAGGCATTGATGAGAGTTTAATTATAACCACATACATGTATATATTTCAAGTGCGTTTGAGAAATTGCATTCAAGTTGCCCATTTTGACGCTTATTTCACGAAGATCTATGACTGAATTTTCTTGCGATGTTATCGATTGGATGTGTTATGTTCACCGCAAGAGCAGTAGTTCGCTGCCCGAACGGCCTGATATTAGCACTACAGCTCAGCTCAGCCATTAGCTGCCGTATTGCTCACTCAGCCAATAGCTGCCCTATGTCCTAGAGAAAAGGGGAATTACGGATGTAACGATCTGTAGCGTCGTTTATAGCGTGGTGTACGTGCATTTAGCTAGGTGGTGTGTGTTAACAAATCACGTCCTGACTCGGGACTAATAATAGGACAGCGTCGCCGCCTACATCCAAAATTAATGTCCCTTTTAGTTTGAGTGGTTAACAACTTATACGTACACACAGATAGAAACAGAAACACACATAAATTTACACACACATGTCACACTGCCTCCTTCGAAAAGTCACCCTTTATAATCTTTAAACACGCTCATACACACATACAAACTCACTAACGCATAAATATACATATACACGCACGCATACACACAGACACAATCTACAGATGCACTAACATACACGCAAATATACAAAAGCAAAATACACTGAAACACACACACACCGCATACACCCATGAAAACACACGCAAACAAACACACACACACACACACACACACACACACATACAGATCAACAATAATATACACGCAGAAAACAACACACAAACATACAAGCACACAGACACATTGAACCAAACTATATAACAAACACACTTTCACACCAACACACATAAATGCACAAACACAAACACACACACACACACACACACACACACACACCGAAAAACACACACACACAAACACTCACATACACATATACACATACATACACACGTACAAACATACACACAATAAAATGTGTATACACTAATTCCCAACGCTCGAAATAAGCATAGGCCCGATGGCCCGGGACCACCAAAAATCTCTGTCGGGCCACCAAAAAATCACAATTGCTTTATTTTAGTGGCCCGATCGGGCCACTAAGATTGCAAAATCAAAATCTGTAAATTTTACTTTACAAACATCACCGAAACTTGGCATAAAAAACAAAGGAAATCAGTGAAAAAATCACCCCCAAAATAGCGCTCGCAAAATAATTGCTAATAGCAATATCTTTCTCAGCGGCGATATTCTAAAAACTGGAGCAAATCGCGACAGCATGTGCTTCTTTAGCTAGCTATATAGCTAGTGAGCTTGTGTGTACATGTACATGGGGTCCCCCTGTACATAATATATAGCTAGTACCGTCCCCCTTGCTTACTGTGCAGGCACCTACCCGGAAGTACTGTGTGCATACACAGGTAGCTAGCTACATGCATGCTGCAGACACATGCACTGCAGCACTAGCACTGCATGCAGTGCAGTCAGTCAGTCAACATGCGATCACGGCAGAATTGCTTGCAGCGTAGCGCGAATTTGTTAGGACTAAGGGCGAGAAACGGAGTAATATCATCTTTTAAATTATCATATGATACTTTTGAAAGATTTTAAATGAAGGACTCATTATAATAAGGTACAGATTTGCTTCTATCTCTTGACATTTTAGCTGTTAATTTCCGATTTTTTGTGTGAGATTGACCTAGTTTCTGCCCACTAAGCTCAGTCCCATGCATGTTGTTTTGTGGTTGCAACTTTGTCTTTGAACAAGTTGAATAAATCACATGTAGAGAAAGGCCTTAAATTATATCATTTCATCACTCTAAAGTGATACATCACTGATTCAATGTTGGGTTTTATATAATCCTCTATTGAATGTTTATCAGGGTGCTGATTTTAGATGGCATTTTCATAAATAAAGTCTTACGAAAAGCATTGAAAACCAGTCATTTTTTCCCTTTGTTTTTCTTTGTTTTTCGGGCCACCAAATTTCAGTTTCGGGCCACCAATATTGGAAAAATACTTATTTTACTGGCCCGACCGGGCCACCAGCAAAAAAAGTTAATTTCGAGCGGTCTAATACGATATAATATAGGGTTAATGACCTAGGATTCGTCCGCCCAGGTCAATGTTCCCATTCTCGCTACATTGACATCTATCGTAGATCGTCCCATCCGTCAACCTACTAAGCATGTTACAGCTGAGCTCAGCCAATAGCTGCTGTATTGCTCACTCAGCCAGTAGCTGCCGTATGTTATATTGGAACATGCAGACCGTTCGGTCGATTCCGTATCTTTCCCTCTCGAAAAATAAGGATAATGTTAATTATATTCCACATACTAAGAATCTTGCTCTACGATTGGTCAAAAGTTAATCACGTGATGAAATATAGTTTCGCCCATCATTGATGGGAGAAGAAAAGTTCGTTACACTGTGTAGATATTTTGGGTGAAAGTGCGTTGCACTCACTAGATAGTCGGTAAAAGTGCGTTGCACTGTGTAGATATTCAATTGTTCGCGCGCAAGTATACGCGTGCGCGCGTTAGTGCGCAGAAAGGTAGCGCGCTGATGCCATAGAATTATGAATAAACAAACCAACCCGTTTATAACTAGAAGGCTCACTTATCGCGCGCAAGTCACGTGTCCCATAGACTTTGTACATGGGCAACATGGCGGAGTGAACCGATTTTTGAAGCTGAAAAGGAATACCACTAGACGTCATCGCGTAGTGACCTAGAAAGACTTCACCAATCATCATGCTATGAAGTGCGCGTAGACTATCGCGCCTATTTTCCTGCGCACTGTCATAGATTGCATCACGCTTGAGCACAATGGGATCTATGGTGACGTATGCATATGAACTGGTTTTATTGACCTCGATCTGGTGACGACGCGTATAAACTGCTCTGTGATTGGTTTATGTAATTCCCAAGTATCCCATAATGCAACCTGCAGTGGTATTCCTTTCGATGACCAAAAATCGCGGCACTCTGGCAGCAGTGACACCCCCCTGGCTGATGCGCAACGTTTACGCGCGGCTACGCTTAATAGACAATGGTATAAGCGTTTTTGACTTTTAATCATAAATCTTGTTCATGTGCAGGATTGACGAAATTAAAATAAAAGACTCGATCAATTGCTCAATATTCCAAACTTTTTAGCCCTTTGTGTTTAGTTATAGGACGTTTGTGATCAAAATAATTGATGTGGAATATAAAGCAAATAATTCCCTTTTGGTTTCAGGCGATGGCAAACTATCACTTCCTCGGCGATCTGAATGTATACGCTATCTTTCCTCAGCTTCGCTTCGGAAAGATAGCTACATCCAGATCGCCTATAGGCTTATAAGCAAATAATCACCTTTTGGTTTCTGGCGATGGCAAACTATCACTTCCTCGGCGATCTGAATGTATACGCTATCTTTCCTCAGCTTCGCTTCGGAAAGATAGCTACATCCAGATCGCCTCGGAAGCGATAATTTGTCCCATCACCTTCACCAACGGTAATTATTTGCTTATAAGCTGGCAACTAGCCAAACGTGATTGGCTGCGGGCATGATGATCATAGCGATCGTGTACAAAATGCTGCATGCTCATGAATAATGATTGACGTGCGCTGCGAACCGGCGATTTTTTCCACGCCCAATTCCAACGGAATCGTCGGGACGTGGTTTTGGAGGAAAGGGGAATTACGGACGTAACGATATGTAGCGTTAGCACCCGTTGAGTCGAATAGCGTGGTGTACGTGCATGTATAGGTAGTGTGTGTTCACAAATCACGTCCTGAATCGGGACTACAGCAGCAGCAGCTGCAGGAAAGAGACGCAGGATGTAACTTACAAGGTTGTTATATACTGCATTCTTGATATGTCATCTACTCCAGATGTGAAATGTGCACTCTTGTACACTCGTGTTCATGACATTCTTTAGATGCCATCAACTGGAATTACAGCGTTATTCTGCTGTAATTCCGCTATTATGACTGACGATGATTTCCATATCACTTCAGAAAGCAAACATGTGTATTTAGATTAGCTGCTTAAACAAATGGTGAAGATGGTACATTTTAGTTATACATAGACATAGTCAAATAACACAACATATGTTAACTTGTTTTAGGAAACATTATACAGATGTTAACAGGTGGTAAAGGGAACATCACGGAATGTTTCTCTCTGAGGGATTTAAAATGCTATCGAGGGAATATTACAAGTCCCGAGACGTAGTCGAGGGACTTGTTGTCTTCACGAACGTAGCATCTCAGATCTTGAGGGAACGTTCATTGAATGTTCCCGACAACCTAGTGAACACCTGTTATGTAATAATGACTTAGTAAATGTACCAGAATATCAAATCTTTACACTTTTAACCTCTAAGCTCGATTAGAAAGTGTGACTTTTCGAAGTGATATGTTGACAAGTCATTGTGTCGTCATAATCTCTCTTTGGTTGCGCGTGAAGTGAATACGTGCCTTCGCAGTTGTTGAGATCGCAAGATCACGTGACAAAATTCTAGTACGCTCGGATCGCCGAACGACGTAGCAGCCGCCGCTTTGTGTATAATGTCAATGGACCCTTTACTTCCTGGCATGACATCCGAAACTAAATGAAGAGATTTATTCATGAATATTAATTTCATGACACTTTCAGTGCTAATTATGCAAAGAGAACAACATCTGTCTAACATTTCCAACAAATTCGATCATTTCTGTCATATTGTAATGCAACAAACTGAATTTTGATGAACATATTTCGAAACTCGAATGCCACTTATAATCACACGGCTCGCGGCGCACTGCATTGCATGCAATCAAGCTGCATGCAGTTCAAGCACTGTCTGCATTGTGCGTACATGTACCCGGGCCGTGCTATGTTTCGCTCGGGAAACTGCAACAAACACAGTCTCAAATGAAGGGTAAGAATTGTCTTTGTATGGAGAAGCATTGAAATGTAGTTTAGATATTCCATACTAGGGGGAAATCATATCAAGTTTGTTAGAAATGAATACTTAGTAGTTAAATTTGGGTTTGATCGGGTTCTTGATTTCGTTCTGCAGTTATACGAAACACGAAACCAATGGGCCAATTGGATACGTGTGCGTGCAATGTACGGCGCGGCAGGCATGCATGCAAGAAGAAAAGAGAGTCATTTTCGTCAATCAAACTCGAGTTGTATCCTTGAATTTTAAACAAACGATCGTATTCCTTGAATACTCTGAAAATGTATATTGTTCTCGATATATGTTACGCAATGACAGTGTCATAGAGTTGATATTCATGAATAAATATCTTCATTTAGTTTCGGGTGTCATGCCAGGAAGTAAAGGGTCCATTGACATTATACACAAAGCGGCGGCTGCTACGTCGTTCGGCGATCCGAGCGTACTAGAATTTTGTCACGTGATCTTGCGATCTCAACAACTGCGAAGGCACGTATTGTAAACATCGCGCGCGTACGCGCAGACTTTGATAACAAATTACTTTTTTCAGATTATCATCAATAGTTTCTTGCTAACTTTTTTTTTACCATGTGTATATTTATTTCACTGGTCATCATTCATGACGTGTTTCCAAAGCTAGCAGAAACCGCTCCTCACGAGTTGAGAAGCGGTACCATATTTCAGGCAGAGAGAGGGGGAGAGAGGTCTTTTATCGCTGTTGACACCGTTCTTATCGATAGCGGCTTCGGCGCTAATTTGTAGCAGATGGTGTCTCAATCAAGACGTCGTGCTGCTAGTCTTGATACACAGACACTACAGACGAGTTTGGGTTATGATGTGCCAAGTTTGTTCGCTTTACCCTATTGTCAAATGGTAGGAAGGAGCAGAGAGAGTTGGATGAACCGCATTTAGTACATAGGAGAGGGGGAGTTATGTTAGAAAACAAAGAATTATAAGTTTCATGAATTATGTAGTTATCATGAATGTTGTACATAATATACCTAAATATAGATTAATGACATGTTAAATTTAAAGATTTTGAGATGAAATAACTTTGCCATCATTCATTATGTGGAAGATTATTGTACAGGATTCTCTTTTTTTGGTGCGATTTTCGCAATGTATTTAACAATGCAGCCTTATTCTTCTGCAAATATACTGCAAACTAGCGGCACACGCGGGGTTTTTAATCAGGGAAAATCCATCACGATTTTAAGAACACAACGACCTATACAAATTATTTAAAACTGCCCGGTACCCAAATGGTTAAAATACGAAAGAGACACGGGTGTTCTAGTTCGACCCCACCTCTATACCCGCTCATCAGTTTCAGCGAACACTATAAACCTCCTTATTCCATGTATAAACCCAACCCATCGGATATCCCCGGCCCACTCTGTTTAAATGTTAATAATAATAATGCAGATAATCAGTGATGAAATTGTATGTACATGGCAAACTAATGATACATATCAACACATGTAGCTACTCGATGTGGTTTCATCAGCCTGGATTTTCTTTATTTTGCGAAGTTATTAGGGGGACTCTGATCACCTCCCCCGCACCCCCCCCCCCCCCCCCCTCCTTTCCAAATTTGCTGGATTGTTCCTAAAACTAGGCCTACGGTTTGATTTCCGATTTCAGTATTATCCCCTGTTATACGTTCATCATATTCTTGTGAAACCCGGAGATATATAATTCCGTTAGAGGGAATGATTACTGACTCATATCCTATGGAATTTTTTTTCTTCCTAGGATTCATGAAAACCTTAATTATTTTTCATTGTAATCTCTGCATATTTCGTTAATGTGGATAAAAATGATTGATTCTATCAAGGTCGAAGTCTTTATTTTTCATTGTAATCTCTGCATATTTCGTTAATGTGGATAAAAATGATTGATTCTATCAAGGTCGAAGTCTAGAAATACAAGGAATTATATAGCTCTCTGTCTCCTCGCGTATAAATGAAACTCTTTAAAATATCATGATCAATCATGTGTGGATTACGAGATGGTGCATGCGTGTTGTAAAAAGTAAATAATCTCATCCCAATCCGAACGATTTTCGGCCATGACACGTAACTCAATCCCCCGTTCATTCTGTTCACAACTATAAAATATCATGACGCAACTATGATGATATTGGAGGCTAATGACGGAATATCATTTAAAATGTTTCGTTTTTTGTTAAATTTTTGCTAAGTTTTTAGTAAGGAAAGGTTTTTGTTTTCAAAGTAGTCTGTAAGCATTTTTATTTTTTTGTTTCGAAAAAAGTCTAATTGTCCTCAGGCTCAGCCGGTAAAATTATGCATAGAATATGTTTATGGATATTTCAGCCGTTTCTTGACCAATTTAGATCAAATAAAGTTTATTCTGTCATCAAAAGTGTACGCTAGCTCTTTAAATTAGACAGTAAGTTCATTATTATCTCACAACAAAATTAGTTTGTGTTAGATTTGGTATAGAACCAGCCGTTACTGAAAGAATTTTTTTTTTTCAAAATTGAAAACCTTTCATCTTGGTTAAAACCATAGAGAGCACCCTGGGTTATCATGACTAATGGCTCCTTTTAAATGCCGGATACCATGCTTTTACTCAGTCATTTGTAATGTTTCAGTCCTTTCGAGCATGGTGGAGTAATAATGCAATATATGAAGCACGTTCGCACATTTTGGTCCGAACCTGTCCGCCCCCCCCCCCCCCCCCCCCCCCCCGCCCCCCGGACGCATTTTTTTGTTTTTTGTGCATGCCGTTGAATGGAGTCAGTATGAATCAGCGTGAGCCCCCGGGGACCTTCTGGTCCATACATACTTTGTAGCAGGGGCGGATCTAGCTTTTTGCTAAGGGGGGGGGGGGTTTGACCCAATGACGATGCGGAGCATCGTCCACGAGCCGCGAAGCGGCGATTTTTTGTTTGCTATATTGAACCCCCGTAAGTAATTTTTGTTAACTTTTTTAACTTCTAGCCGCGAAGCGGCGATTTTTTTGGTGCTATTTTAAACCCCCGTAAGTGATTTTTGTTCACTTTTTTCACTGATAGCCGCGAAGCGGCGATTTTTTTTGCTATTTTGAACCCCCGTAAGTGATTTTTTGTCACTTTTTTCACTGATACGTTTTCACTTGTCAGCCCAAGGGGGGGAGGGGGGGGGGGGGTTTAAACCCCCTAACCCCCCCCCCCCCCCGTAGATCCGCGCCTGTGTAGATGGCCCATATACCAGAGAGGTGAGCCTCCTCTGAATATACCATGCTACTCAGGGGACTACGTATATCATACAGGTACATAACGTTGTGCCATGATGGCCGAATTAGGAGTCTTGCTAGGGCTGTATAATAGCTCTGTACATACAGAGAGAGGGAGATCTTGGCTCTGGAATGTCTTATCAGTTGGTTGCCATGCCAACTGAGATATGAGCGCAGCAGAGAGGGGTCAGGGGTTACATTTCATTGTGTGTGTGTGTGTGGGGGGGGGGGGGGGGGGTAATATAGTACTATTCACTCAGTACACTCACCGAGCATGGTTGGCTTAGCGGTTAGAGTGTCCGCCTCATGCACGGGAGGTCCCGGGTTCGAACCCAGACCGGGTCATACGGGTCATACCAAAGACCTAAAAAATGGTACCTTCTGCCTTCTAGCCAGACACTCGGCATTTATAGAATGGAGAAGGGAAAGTTAATCACACGAGTTACCAGAGGACTAGCCCCCTTCTGTAACTTTCGCTACATTTAGTAGACGTGTGGCCTAGGGCTATTGAAACGGAGATAGGCGCCGCCTTATGTGCCAACATTGGTACGGGAAAGACTTTAACTCAGTACACTCAGTTGCCTTCAGTACAAATGTGTATCTCGACTCCTAATTCCATGTTGGAATTTCTGAAAGTTAGAGTATAATTAGGGCAAGAAACAAGAGAACTATACAGCTCTTTGAAGATGTCCATTTATTGTTATGGGGAACTCAAATTGGCAATGCACTCTGATTTAGTGGTTTAGTGGACACTACAGGCAGGATAGCTGCTACAGACCACTTAAATATACATGGTGTATGTATGTATGTATGTTTATAGCTCATGTGTTAATACTTCGCCATGTCATCAAATAATGACTTCGCTACTAGCAGGATTGTATTGAGTCAATATAATATCAGTCACACCACACAATGAATAAGACTGAAGAGGTCTACAAACCTAGACTAGTGGCCATGCAGTTTACTACGTGTAACCGGAGAAGTTTATCTCTATAATACCACTAGGCCTCGGGGGCAGTTAAAGGGAAAGTTGAGTTTTGGTAGAGAGGGCGCTAGACTACTTATTTTTTTCGTGAGGTAATGAAAAACTGAATGTAAAATTTGAAAGAGCATAATATTTAAATAATAAAATCATCTTTGTTTGATCAAAATCGGTTCAGAGACGGCTGAAATATCCATAAATATAACAATTTGTAATAAAGCTGGGGGCCCAGGTTTATTAGAGAATTTTGAACCAGCCGTTAAAAATTCAAAAAAATGCTTCCTCTTTTCAAAAAGTTACAAAATAGGTATTTAAATAGTTGTTGGTTATTTCTCTATCTAATCACTATTTCAACAAAACATCACATGCACAATATTTTATTCAAAATGGTTGAAACCGATGAGTGTTTAGAGAGCGCCCTCTTACATTTTAACGGCTCTTTTTGAATGATAACATGATCTTTACTACGTCATTTGTAATTGTATGTTTCTAGTTATAACTATTAGTTTGTAATGTAATGATGCAGGTTTTGGTTACTAAAATTCAGTTTCACCAAAACTGTACTCTCCTTACCAGAACTCAACTATCCCTTTAACATAGTCTAGGTTCTATTCTATGTTATACACCTTTCGCCCATATATCGCGTAACCCGGTGCATCTGTACGCACGGTCAACCTGTACAGAAACATGTTATACACCTTTCCCCCATTATATCGCGTTACCCGGTGCATCTCTACAGAAACATACAGGTTCACCGTGCGTACAGATGCACCGGGTTACGCGATATAAGTATAGAACCTAGACTACAGTTAACACGGCATGGGATTGAAGGCAGAAGCAATAAAAATGGCCCAGTTGATTTCCACGGTGGTGGAGATCAGGCTAACTGGACATTTTCCTAATGGTATAGCGGTTTCACCCATAATGTAATATCACATTTTAGTATTGGTAGAAGTTAAATTTGATACAACCGAGTTTAACGTTTGAATGTTCTTCACATTTTTGAAAGGTAATATTTTTAAATCGATTGTAAATTGCAATTAACTTACTTCCTGTTTGTTTTATGTTACATTTTAGCTTTCTTCTATTGCATATCAATGTTGTGATATATGTTTTGAATAGATTTGTATATTGTGCTAAATGTGATTTTCTTCAATACCCTTCGATAGGGTGACATGAGAAATAAAACATTGAACATTGAACTTCCAGCATGAAACATAACACCTACAATCGATAGCATAGGTATCATTGTTTTGCCTTTGCTCTAAACGAAAATTATCCTGTATCGATTTATCGCGGCTATGAGGGTTGAGACATTCCGCTCTTTCGTGGTACATACTGAATTAAATCTAAATCACGTGACTGTGTTTAGCCAATCAGTAACTCGTATTTGACCAATCCATATTTTATCATGGAATGTTTCCTACCTCACCAGTTAATCTGTATAATTTGGACAATTGTCTCACCTTGCATATGTCTTTCTATAATAGAAAGTTCATGTATTAATAAATACTTATAATTACTGTATCATGAAGGACTGAACAATACAGTCGTGGGATTTATTATATAAATCTGGTTTGATAAGGGATGCATCTACATAAATATAGATTAGAGGAAATTAATAGGTTTAATGCAACATTCAACCAAAATCACTTGGAGCTTTTTGGCTTATGGTAAAAGAAGAAGGAAAAGGTTTTTGAATTTCAAAATGTTCTCCAATAAACGAGATATCTAAGATTGAATTTGAAAGCATCTAAGGCCCGCTTTCGACCGTATCAGTATTCGGATAAAATTAAACATTGTTTTCACTAGTTTCGCTTTTTTCTTTCTCTATGAAAATCTCACATATTAAATTATCCTTCTCAAGAATCTTATAATAAAGTTGGTATATGATTGGAGTCTCAAATATTACTTTGGGGAAAATAACATGAAGTTAATAGATTACTTTAAGCATCCCCGGCACTATAACAGAAACAGATACATTTAAGACAGACGTACCAGTTATGTTGGGATGAATTTCCTGTCGTAGATTCAAAATGATCCACAGCATAGTCAAGTGTACCACGGTTTCTTGCATCTACACTTGCCGATGTGGTCTCGCTGGACGACGTCCGATTTAGATATACGTGTGGGTGATGGTGATGATACCTGGTGGCGGTCATCGCAATGTTCGTCGACCTGGCCCTGGCAGACATGAAGTGCAGTACGAGCTGGACGTAGCATACGACTGGAAATATAGCGATGGCGATGTAGATGACGATGCGAAGCCGCCCCATTCTATATCAGCTATATTGGTTCGGTCTTTCAATAGTCTTATAATACGAGGGTTGTGGCAGCTCACTGGAGCATGTACTTGAGTAGATGTGGGTTGTGAGTTCGATGTTTTTTAGCTAGGTACTATATCCATTTGTGCTGCTCTCATCATAAGTGAGGACCTTGTCAGATTTGTTTCTCCTTAAAATGCTTGATGCGACTACAGGACAGCTCGGCTTAGCCGGCCGCCGGGTTATAGTAATACGTATGTCCTATACAATTTACAGTATGATGGTGCGCCCACCGATCTACACCGTGCGTGCGTGCGTATGTGCGTGTGTGTGTGTGTGTGCGTGTGTGTGTGTGTGCGCGTGTGTGTGTGTGTGTGCGTGTGTGTGTATGTGTGTGTGTTGTCATGTGTACTTGGCTTTGTGAAAAGAGGGAATTGGATATATTGCGAATAAAAATGGGGGATGGGGAAATGAGAAATGTGATGATAATAAGGTGATTGGTTGTGATATACGAGTAACCATTAGTAAAAAAAAAACACCCACATATATTGTTCAATGTTCAGTTAATTATTGAGAAGCAACATGAATCATGTAGAATACATGCTACCGTAAACCAGGGTGACTTTTGCCACTTTTTGAGGATGTATTTTCATAAAGTTTTACTATTTAGAACTAATTTCTGATTCTATACATAACCCGACAAGAATACATTTGAAATTTATTCTATAAAGTGAGGCTTGATGAAAATATATTCATCTCAAAAAGTGGCCAAAGTCACCACTGCGGCCATAGTCATCCCGGTTTACGGTACTAAAGTATTCAAGCATTTTCCTCCCTTATTTATCAATTATATGATAAATATTATTAGTATTATTATTACAACATTCGTTGTGATAGTTTTGTCTCAACCCAGCCCTCTCCTCCCCCATCCCCCGCCAAAAAAGAGGGGTAAATCGAAAAAGAAAACAAAATAATAAGCAAGCCGCTGGGCATAGAATATTGAATTAAGGGGTACCACCACCCAAAAATAATATTCTTATTAAAGAAAGGTAACATCTTTAGTATTCCATTCCATCAACAAGTTCACAAAAATATGTTTCCAGAAAGAAAAAAAATATAATTGGAAACGCATCACCAGTCTAAAGCATGCGTTCATGCGGTCTGAATTGCGAAGACTGCGATGCGTGCGGTGAATTGCGATGTGTGTGCAGAGCGAACGAATCGCCCAGGAATCTATTGTCTACAAACTTACGCGTGAATAGCATTGGCGCACTCGCAAATGGTTGGCCCGTATGGAACCAGTACATAGCAGTGGTTCCGTAAGTGGTGGAAATGAATTGCTTTGTTTTTCAATTACACAACCCTTTGCAAAATATTGGGTATCTATTTGATATCACAAAACGGTACCAAAACATATAATAATGTGTTGTTCTTTGCCTGGTGGTCCCCTTTAATAGTACCATATTTGTGTGTAAAATGTCTCGAAATGAGCCTAGTATTCAAAGTGACCAGGGTCTGTATTTATACAACTATCTTAAAACTGGCATCCCTGATAATTACAAATTAAATCGAGAGTTATTTTGTGTGTACGAACATAAACAAATCAATCTGCTAGCACTGTTTACACACATTTCCAATACACGCGTATTCTCTGGGTCGGCATCACGTCACTTCCGGGTCATTGTTTTGTTCACGTGACTCACTGGAGTGAAAACATAGCGTTTTCACTCCAGTGCGATGCAGACGTGTGCATGCGGGGTCACGGAATACCCGGATGTGCGACCAACAGAATATCGACATGCGCAATGCTATGGAGTACTTTTAACTACTTCCGGTTTTGTGCGGCGGCTTCAGCGTCGTGAATGCGGCTGTGTACAGCACGCTGTATCCAGTGGTGTAATCGATGGGTGCGCCTCGCTGGGAATATAATTTCTAGATTGGTGGTGCGATATACAATTATCATAACATACTGTACGTACGCTATATATGGGGGCTCTTAGGTCAATATATGAGACCAAGTGTGCACTTTTGGATAAAAGCATGAATTTTGGCACACAGATAGTTTAGACCTTCCTCTTCAAGAAATTTGATGGAAGCAATTTTGCACGGCCCATTCTTGGCCGCCATCTTGGATTTCAAAATGGCCGCCATCTGGCATCTGTTTTCCTCAATATCTCAGCAACTAAAACAGCTAGAGAGTTATTTTCAGTGGCTATACCCACATAATGGGGGCCAACAAATCAACTGAATCGAATATCAAGACTTCAAATGGCAGCCATCTTGAATTCCAAAATTGCCGCCATCTGGCACCTGTTTTCATCAATATCTCGGCAACTAAAAGAGCTAGAGAGTTATTTTCAGTGGCTATACCCACATAATGGGGGCCAACGAATCACCTGAATCGAATATCAAGACTTCAAATGGCAGCCATCTTGAATTCCAAAATGGCCGCCATCTGGCACCTGATTTCCTCAAGATCTCAGCAACTAAAACCGCTAGAGAGTTATTTTCAGTGGCTATACCCACATAATGGGGGCCAACGAATCACCTGAATCAAATATCAAGACTTCAAATGGCAGCCATCTTGAATTTCAAGATGGCTGCCATGGGAAGCCTATATTTAACTCCATCTTAGAAACTAAAACAATTACGGAGTTCATTTCAACTGATATGCCTATCTGTTTGTGGTTAACTTGTAACAATTTACCAATGGATGGTTGGAAGCAATTATGCACTTCCCATTTATCTCCTTTATCTCAGAAACTAAAACAGCTAAAGCATTAATTTTAGCGGCTATACCCACTTATTTGTGTCCAACGAATCACCGGAATCCACCTCAAAGGCGTCAATTGGCAGCAATCTTGAATTTCAAGATATTTAACTCTTTATATCAGAAACTAAAAACGGCACAAAGTTCTTTCCAGTTGCTGGGCATTTTTGCTGTGGCCAACGACTTGTCTGTCTTTGAAAGAAACATGAGGTTGAAAGCAAATAAGCAAGACCCATTTTGGCCGCCATTTTGAATGTCATAATGGCTGACATCTGGAACCTACTTTGCGTGTATTTCAGAAACTAAAAAGGATGGAGAGTTCCTTTTAGTGTCTTTAAACACATTTCGGGGTCAACAGATCACCTGGATTGACTTAAAAGACTTGAAATGGTTGGGCCATTTTGAAGTTCGATATGGCTGCCATGATAAGTCGATATAGATTTGATTCAAATATGCGAGACTAAAAAAGCAACCGAGTACGTTACTGTGGGTATGCATTCTGGTGTTTGCAATAAATAACATGGAGTACATTTGAAAGACCTAAGTCAGATGCACCCACAGTGGTTGGAAGCAATTTAGCCAGTGCCTTTTCGCCTCCACCTTCAATTTCAAATTGGTCACCACCTGAAATCTTTTTTCGCTTTAAAATTTTGACATTCCCATATATGTTGTACATATATCACACTCAGTTCCTGTATTTAAGCAAGGGGTTAATATTTCAGAAACAATAACATCTGGATAATAATGGCAGGGGTTATGCCGTCATTGGCCGCGTCAATTAATGACCTAGATCGACTTTATAGATGTCTTCAAATGACATTCATCATACATTTCAAGATGGCCACCCTGGGAACTGTATTCAGCTTTAGCTCTTTATTACAGATCACACTGCAACACAGTTATTTGAGTGGTTATACTATAATGTTGATGTCACTGAATTACCTGGATTGCTTTTAAAATGTCAGGTGGTAGCCATCATGTGAATCATTGTATTGATTGAATTCTTGCTTCAGTGTTCCACGAATATGTTTTTGAGAGACAGCTCCGTATCTCCTTTATGTGATTCCTTGCAAACATCCTTTTGTAGTTTGTCCATGCTAAGGCATGCTCCTTTTCTCAGTCGTGTCCTTATAAGCTGCTAAGATTTTGTGTAATGTTCTTGACGGCTTGTAATACACTTTGATGCCAAATTCCTTCAAAGAGCTTTTGAGGCACCCTTGATATAGGGTAGAACGATATGTCCTTTTATGTGTGGGTTTATCTAGTTGGCTTTGGCCCATTTTGAAGCCCAATTAGATTAGACACAAGTGGAGAGAGTCAAGGGATTGATATGGATCGGTATGAACTAAGTATTGATCACTCCAACGTTCACTGGGGTGACTGGAGGTAAAAATATTATAAAAATCTAACTGTGTGAATTTCTCTCCGATAAATCTTCCAAGCTACCATGATTAAGTGAACACATACCCCCCTTCTCCTCGATTGGGAACGCTAAGTCCGGATAAATGGAGTTCAAGTGATTATAATTAACTCCTGCACGAATTTTTTCTTGAATTTGGTGGCGAGTGTCATGCTGCTATATGAATCTGCTCGCTAAAAGTGTCACTGTATAGTCAAAGTATCGGTTTGCGCAGCGCAGACATTCTTCCAGGAGTTGGACAATATAATTCAGCCATGTTGGTCCTATACAGGGTGTCTCAGAAAGAATGCAACACCTACGATCCTTCATTTCATCAACATCATCGACCAAATGTTATTGTTTTTTGTTTGACTGGGTAGAACATTCTTTTTTCAACAAGATGATACCATAAGCATTGATTTTGGGTAAGGCGTTTGGATCCTAGGGCTATTTTTCTGAGGCAATGTCGTTTCCTAAATTTGCTACTTTTTCGTCTCCGGCGATCCTCTGAACACTGAGACATTCTCGCCCCACGGCCTCCCATAGATAGAAGAACCGCATGACTTGCTCTCCCTATGATAAGGAAGACAATGTGAGCCATACCGTATGGGGTACTTGATTATGCAACATTGTCTTCTTTATCAAAGGGAGAGCAGTCATACGTTTCGTTTTCTAAGATGATGGGGGCGCTGTCACTGTCGCCATACCATATTTATTTAGCTCTACTTATTTCAGCATTTTGTTACTTGATCATGTCATTTTACCTGAATATCTTTGTTTTCATTCGGTGGTGTACTTGGAGGGAGTGTTTGTGATCGAACTAATTGATATTCATTGACTTCATTTCGCACGGAAAAGTGTTATTTAAAAATGAAGAGTTTAATTCCAAAAGGCGCTAAATCCACTTTTGGTGTTTTCGAGTAAATCAAGGTTTTCTGATAGACCACTTTTGCTTCAACAAAACTGCAAGATTTTTACACAGTTCAAAGATATACCCCCAAACATAATTAAAATGATGTTTAAAGAAATCCTGCTTTAGTATTTTTTTTTAAATTTATTTATTTATTTATTTATTTTTTGGATTTAGCGCCTTTTGGAATTAAACAAGGATTTAGCGCCTTTTGGAACTAAAATTTTGACGCGTCATTCCACATTTCAAAATCTCAACCTTTTTTTTCCAAAGAATTCATTTTGTTAATGGTCTGATATGAAACAATACTCTTTAAATCATAATTCTAGTTATATCACACACATATCTATTCCATTAAACACATTGACAGCCAGCATTATGTTGAACATACTTCTCACATCTTATCATTCAAGACATTTTTGCTCCACACTTTTTTCAATCAAAATGTAACACATTTTACAAAAGGTAAGTGCATGGGCAACTTCAATCATGATAATGTTCTCACTATTTAACTGAAGAGCACTATGTATGAAAACAACCACTCAGCACATTTCTAATATTGACAAAATAAACAAGCAGTTAAGACTATTATCGTGTGAAATTTGAAAATCTTGCAAATTTGCTTTACTCATCATCTCATCTCATAAAGGTGAATTAATCAAGACATACAAACACTTGTATGTAATTAAGTTTCCATACAATCTTGTAAATTAACAGTTTTTTTTAACAGTAGGCCTACATGCCAGTGGATGGGGGGGGGGGGGGGGGGGGGGGGGGGTGGCACATACGTACCCCACCCCCAAATTCAGAAAGATCCACTTTTTGCTGGTCTCGGGTCCACTTTGTATTAGTCTGGACCATCTTAACTGGCTTACATGACTCTCAGCCTATAAACTCTCAGCCTCGGAAACTGTTGCTGAGTGGTCTTGGTCCTGTGTTGGTAAATTACGCAACTCCCCATAAAAATTCCTGGCTACAGGCCTTTAACAGTAGGTGCCAGGGGGTGGGGGGGGGGGGGCGTACGTACCCTACCCCCAAATTCAGAAAGATCCACTTTTTGCCGGTCTCGGGTACACTTTATACTGGTCTGAGTCGACTGGCTTGTTAAACACGACTCTCAGCCTATGATCTCGGCCTCGTAATTGTTGGCGAGTAGTCTCTGTCCCGTTTTGGTAAATTATGCACCTCCCCAAGAAAATTCCTGGCTACTGGCCTGCACATTTTCTGGAAATGTAAGGGAGCCTGGCAGGTATCGCTTGTTTGGGGTACTGTTCCTGCCGTAGTTAGACGAACAGCAGCAGAATGCTTTGATGTGGTCCCTGATCTTCTCCTGTTCATTGAAGTTTTCACCTTTCATGGCGCCCTCCTCGTCTCTGGTTATGGGTTACTGTTGTTCTGCCAGGCGTCATTTCATCAGGTTGCCGAGACGTTTCATGCCGAAAGCAAGGATGGCCTGGGAGCTCACCGAGCACACCTCCACACGTGTCATAATCTGTAAATTGAAAGTGAAACATTGTAAATGGAAAGTTGGTTATTAACTGAATGTAATAAGGTTGTTTTTTAACATGGCTGAGAAGACTGCTACATTTTCAGCTACCTGTATTATTCATAAAAGATATTCAAAACAAAAAAAACCTAATCACACAAAGCATACATGACAGATTTATTATAGTAGAATTTTATTTTCAAAATTTGTATTGAATAAACAAGTTTTGAATAATAAGCATGAACTAACCCCCCCCCCCCCCCCCCTACCACCATAGCAAGAATACCCTAAACAACTACAAAACTCAATTTAATACAACATCATTGCAATGAGATATTTTATATCAACAATCTTCTTTGCCCACAAATTACAATTCAGGCCTGTAGCCAGGGGTGTTGCGTTGGGTGCGTATAACATGCACCCCCCCCCCCCCCCCCCCCCCCCCAAAAAAAAATAAATAAAAATAAAATAAAAAATACAAAAATCAGAAAGGGCCACTTTTTGCCGGTCTCGAGTCCACTTTTCACAGTTACCCGGCTGACACGACTCTCAGCCTGTGGTCTCGGCCTCAACATTTTTTGGTAAGTGGTCTCGGTCCAGTTTTTGTAAATTAGGCAGCCGCACCTCCCCATGAAAAATCCTGGCTACGGGTCTGCAATTAAAACAGACGACTCAAATGAAAACTTACGTGAAATGTTGGGGCAAAGTTCCGCCCTTCTCTTTGGTTGCAGACCATGTCCTAACTCGAAGGCGCATGACAGGATTGGCACATGATGAACGAAGCTTGTTTGAGTCTCTGTAGCTCAGTCCCGGAAAGTTTCTGTGATGTCTCCTAGCTGTGAGGCATGTGTTGACATCCAATGGCTGACGGTTTCCCTATTGATAAAACAAAGTCAAAAGTGCATTGTAAACATCGGGTATTCTACGAAAACAAGGGACAATGTTTCCTACATACTTTTAAAAAAATTAGTTTGCACTCTGCAGTCACAAAATGTTGGTTAATGCAGATATTTTGTTAATAGACATCAAAATAATTGTATGTCATGATGTAATGTAGGCTGATAACTTGTATCCATACTCTACTGCACCAGGGCAAATAGAGGTCATGTTGATACTTGTAACGCACATCTCCATGCAACCATCCATGCGCCATGTCGGCGCTAGACTGAAAATGTACCAATAGTCTGACACGAGCAGCTAAGCTACTAGCTTCCTATTGAATTGTGAATGGAAAGTACCATACTTATGGAGCGAGACTCCCGATGTATCCGTTTACGTTCGAAGCTTGCCCCACGACGGTTATTGTACTCGCCACTCACAATTCTATGGTAGCTAGCAATATAGCTGTTCCGCTATAAGGTGTACATCATTTTACAAAATGCAAGAGACATCTTTATGGAGCTGCCGCACACAAAGTTGTCATAATATTGTTCATATTCAAGAAAATATATTTAAGAAAACAGTTAATTGATTAATAGGAACCAATTTCAGTGTGTTAAAAGTGATTTAAGACGTGGAGTATGTAACTGCTTAAGCGCCAACCCATGGGCCATACAGTATGGATTCACTTGTAAACTAGCGCTGCCAAGTCTACATCCACTGTCTGACTATACCGACGTCGACTACGAGCTACGAGTACGACGGCTACGACGTCTACGACTTACGAGTACGAGTTGCGGCCGGCGCTAGATTAAAATTTCAACTGTACCGATGAGTTATGCACGTCTTATATCACTTTAATAACACACTTTGTTTCTGGCAATTTATTTTAGTTATGTCTCATGATACTACATGCAAAATTGTAAGTTACAATACATTCATATGCGTTGAACTCAACACACACAAAAATGAGTAGGTGGGACTGAACTTACCGGATTTCTCGATTTCACTGTCTTTATCCTGTGTTTTGCACACTCACTGCCATTGTGCTTCCTTATTCTAGGATTATAGATTATGTCCACATGCTCTCCTCTCTCATCCATGGTGTTATATTAGCTGAGGACCCTCAAAATACTGTAAAACTGTGAAATATGATCGACGGTGACGACTAGTAACAAGGGTAAAAGATGTCGTCAATATCCGGTCACTGGAACAATACTGCGCTGTGATTGGTCAAAACAGGCCAAGCCCCCAAATCGTGGATTTAGCGCCTTTTGGAACTAAACAGATTTGGATTTAGCGCCTTTTGGAACTAAACAAATTTTTCAAATATTTTTTTTTCATATTTCTAAAAATTATTTTAATAAAATGAATGGTGATTTAAATGCACATGTGCAATGGGTATGCACTCATACTGATAACTCCATTTTGGTAAAAAGTGGATTTAGCGCCTTTTGGAATTAAGCTCTTCATATGATGTACCTGATATTATAACTGTTGATAATATCTGAGATCGGGGTGATATATGTGCTGAACAATACCGGTCCCAGTACAGATCCTTGCGGGACTCCATAGTGAACTGGCCAAGGGTCTGAGAGCTGTCCATCTATGGTGACACGAGATGTCCATCCGGTCAGGTACGAACGCATCCATTGATGAACGACTCCAGTCACATGGAAACGAGCGTTGATGTGTCGTAGCAGGATAGTGTGGTCCACGGTATCAAATGCAGCGCTTAGATCCAGTAACACCAGGAACACACCGCAACATATCTGACATGATATCATTCTGCAATTTCAGGAGAGCAGTTTCTGTACTGAAGTTTCTTCTGTAGGCAGATTGCATGTCGTCATATAGGTTATTGTTGGTAAGGTGATCAATGAATTGAGAGGCGGCTGCTTTCTCAATAATCTTTGCCACACAGCTCAGATTGCTGACAGGTCGGTAGTTTTTCAGATCTTCTGGATCTAGAGAAGGCTTTTTAATTATAGGCGTGACGATAGCCTGGTGAACATCTGACGGAAAAACACCAGATCGTAGAGAAGCATTAACGATTGTAGTTAAGGAGCTCAGATTGCACAGCAAATGTTTTTTTAAGAAGCCACGTTGGTTGAGGGTCGGACATACATGATGTTGACATGTTCATGACAATGGTTCTTAGTAAGGATTTAGACAATGTTACCATGGTTACTATAGATCCCATCAAGATTCACGCATAATCGTATGACTTACTGTAATATCATTATTGATCGTACGATGTGATTTGAATAAATAAATGTATTTTATAAGATACTTACTTAGAATGTTGTTCGCTATCTTGAGTCACGTTTTCTAACTGTGCACTATAATGGACGTTAGTGTTCTTTGCTTACAACATCATCGATATTACTTCGTTTATTTAATAGATATGTTTCTTTATAATCAGAAATGCACTCTGACATGGGGCTCGTGGACACACTCCAACTCAACGGTTCCCCTCAGTCCTGGAAAGCTTGACATGAGCTTCTACGAACCCGACCAAACATGGGAGCTACTGGCCGCCGATGTCTCCCACAACAGGATCGAATATCCCTGCTGCAAGGGCAAGGCGTACGACACCCTGACGCTGGACCTCAGCATCCGCCGGCGGACCGGGGAGGCGCAAGGTCGCATCGCATACTCCGTGGTCACCTCCTGGCTCATTCTCGTCGTCTTCCTCGTCGGGCCGTCGTCTACCGGCGGGTTTGTTTGTCTGTTTACTTGATATATATTCATCGTAAAGCAATATGAATGAGATTAAATTTAATAACAATGATAACATGTTGCTATATTGTAATTGATTATATCTCATGTGTTTATTTGTTTGATTGTATTAAATTTTTCCATTTTCGCCATAAAGCAACAAAAATGACGCACATAATTATTAAAAAGGCAAAATAGCTTTTTTTTAAAGAAGGATACACCAACTGTGATTTAATAGGGTTAGGGGTTTGATATATATATATATAATAAGTTCACGATTCCCCAATATATCAGCCGACACTGCTTTAATATAAAATTATTAGATGTCTGTTTTTAGAATAGAATAGATATGATAACCCATAATTACCATTTTCCTATAACACCGGATCATCATGCAGTGGGACACGCGTCATCATTGGCGTCCTCATCTTCCTCGCCCTGGTCATCCTGTCCGCATCGCTGGCGTCGACAGTGCCATCCTTCCACTCGACGAGTCTCGGCCGCTACCTGCTGGCAGCGATGATCATCACCGGACTAGTCACGGCGCTCAACGCCGTTCTGTCCCGGGTCTGCCCGAAGGGAGGCACGTGTGAAGGAGAACCCAAGGTTATTATAATTTGTGTGTGTGGCAGTCAATAACTCTTTTCTTGCCAAGCTGTCAGTATATGTCCCCGACTCCTCCTTCCCCTCTCTTCATGTGCCATTTGAATTATAATATGTGTTGATTTTACTTTTGCAACAATAGCTGCTCTGAATCTGCTGATGATGTATATATATTAGTATATATAGCGTTTAGAAGCCTATTACGCACAATTACATTGATTCCAGTTTGCACAATGAACACGATGTTCCAAGAGGTTGGGAAATAAAAGAGGCTTTGTATCATTAAAATTATAATTTCAACTATAGAAATTATTACATTTAACATTCCTTTATTCATACATCACCACATTCGTGTTATTCTTGCAACAATAACAAAAAAAATTTGAAACAAGGTAGTGACTGTTATTATTTTGTAATTTACTACATATTCTTATAAATATAGTTTATCTAATTTAATTTTATTAAGAATAAATGTATATATCCCAGAATTTATATATTCAACTTTTTCTCAATGTTCTACATTTGACATCCATGATATGTAGGACCAGGACCGAGCCAGCCAGACCAGAGTCTTCGTCGTCATCGATGTCGTTGCCTTTGCAGTGACCACTGTCCTCCTGGCTATCGTCACTGGTGCTTTGTTCAACTGAGCATTTTAGTTTCTGGACCCCATAGAAGACCAGTCCTAGTTTCATGTTGGCACTCCTGTTTGAGGGCCATACAGTCGTATGTTACATTGTATTATAATCGTATTTCGTATAATCGTACGTCTTTTTAAAGGGGTAGTTTAGTTTTGGTAGAGAGGGCGCTGCACATCACAATTTTTTTGTGAGGTAATGAAAAACTGGGTGTCGAATTTGAGAGAACATGCAATTTTAATGGCAGAATAAACTTTATTTGGTCAAAATCGACCCAGAAACGGCTGAAATATCAATAAATATATCTGATCTTATAATTATTTCAATAAAACATCACATGCATAATTTTGTATGAAAATGGTTAAAACCAATGCCTTTTTAGAAAGCGCCCTCTTGTGTTTTAATGGCTCTTTTCGAATGATAACAGGCTTTTTACTTAGTCTTTAGTAATTTTGTATACCTTTCGAGCATGGTAGAGTTATAACAATTAGTTTATAATGTTACTGTCTAGGTTTGTTTACTGTTTACTAAAGTTCAGCCTTACCAAATCTGTACCACCCCTTTAAATGAAATTGAAACAACAAAAAAACAGATTATTTTATATTCATCGCTTTGTGAGAATTTGACGCGGAAGAACGGGCATCTTTTTTTGCTTGTCTATTAAAAAAAATACTTTCTCACCTAATTACTTACTGCCTAATTTACTTATTTACTTACTTGTTTACTTACGTACTAACTTTCGTATTTACTTATTTGCATGTACTCGTAGAATACGCCATCAATTTAACGAACCATTCCGAGTCGCAAACAATATTCAGGACAACCAAAGATACCATCAACAATGCGATAGCAAAAGCGGATTTAAACAAAGATTTCATTATGTAAATAATTATCTTCTCATATTTCATATCTCTGATATTTGTTTGTTGTGTGTAAACTTTGTGTTTTGTGTGCCATTGTTTATGAGAATAACACATTCAGCGATTACAGGTAAAGTCACTCAACTGTAAAGTTTCCCCCTCGTGACACTATATTTTAGGGAGTAATAATATGCTAAGACATAAATGATTATGTTCTAGTCGCCACGTGATTGTAATTTGACATTGTTGAAACCTTCTGGAGCATGAATTAAGAGGCAATTCGTGATAATTATGTTTGATTCTGTGATCCGAATGAATAATTTATTCATAATATTTTGAGTGCGTGGATATGAATTAATTCGCCTGGTTTTATCAATCCCCTCAATGATAACAATTTACAACGTAATTAAATAAATTGACACATGATATGCATAATTATGGTGGCTTAACATTATGGTATTTTAATATCTGTCATAATTGTATTCTGAACATTTTATAAATATTTCAATCAAATGTTCACGTTATAGTAGAAAATAAAGAAGGACACATTCTGTTGACGTTGGTTATTTGGAATGTTCTTGTTTCATACAATCGACATTATTTGATATTTTACTACCGTGCAATTTATGTTATACATTTAAAAACTAAGATTGTCGAAAATGTGAATTGTTTTTTTATTTCACAAAATATTAATTAAAAAGAATCATACATTTACATCACCATTCGGTATTCCATCGTAAAAAAACAGATTTTCGAAAATCATTATCCCAGTCTTCACATTTCATTATATTACTACATTATTCCTAGAATGACACAAAATCATATATCCTTTTTTTTTTACAATATACAATTATACAAAACATCCACTATATGAGAATCCGCCATTTTTAAAACGATATACATAATACAAAATCCTCCAAAATATGATAAACCGGAAATATATCCAAATTATACAATAAAACAATATATTATGTTTTTGTTTTATAAACGCATACGACATTACTTAATTTATATAATAAAAACAAGAAAGACAATTGCATGGCAAGAGCAATGTACCTTTGGATTAATTGCACAAACATAAATGATAGGAATGGTGAAAGAGATGATGATGATGATGATGATGAGGATGATGGTGATAATGATGGTGATGATGATGGTGATGATGACGACGATGACAATGGTGATGATGAGGATGATGGTGGAGTAGGAGATGATGATGATCACGATGAAATGGATGATTATACAGTTTGTGATGAAGATTTGTTTGAATTCAAACATTTGCGCGATAAATAAAGATATTAACTTATTTTTTAGTACATACACTGAGACACACTATTATATATTTAATTTACAAATTGTTATCTCCTTATACGACATTGCAAATTTAAGTATTTGAACCTCGATGTAGCATTGCAAGTTGGTAACGTTAACAATTAATCATAATTTAGGCATGCACTTTAATATACAATATTTTAATTATGATAAAGCTTATTTATTTATTTATATTTACATATACCATGTCGAATGTAGAATGTTTCATATACCACGTACAAATATTATTGCCTTTTCCGGTGATAACATTTAGAAATAATAGCCATCCCTAATTTCGTTGACAAAATCATGTCAATTCGTAAATGAGGGATGCAAAAGTGATATACAGTATATACATTTGTATATAACATAACATAAGAACAATAAATACACATTTCAGTCAAGCATTATTTTAAAAAGAAAAACGCCTTCCGCATGCTCAGCATAATGTATACAATATACGTCGTCCTGTTTTGAACTGCACTGAGAAACTTATGGCCTAGTCACACTATAGCGTATCTCCTTCCGTTTCCTATCCGACCAAAATGCGGTGAAACGGTCAATTATCTAGCAAATTTTGAAGTTCCATGACGTTTCGTTTGACGCGAAACAGAGCCGAATTAAAAGTATTCTTCTAGTCCGTTCCGAACTTGGTCCACATCATTCCGTTTAGTGCCTACCGGATGTCAAATGGATAGCAAACGGACGGAGATACGCTATAGCGGGACTAGGCTAATCAGGTCATTACGAAATAGCATCATTTGTATAATTGCGGCAGCAGTTCCATAAAATATGACCACCAAATTTTACCTTCAAAATGCTTCTAAATTAACATTGTATAAGAACTTCTAAAAACAAGTACTGTATTTCAAAGTTGTCTATAAACGTTGACACCAGAATGAGATATGCGACGATTGGAATATGTAATAAAAACAAAACAGGTCATGCTTTTAATTATCGCCAACATCTGATAGGTACACACAAACATCTTCAGCTGACTGTTTCACACACACATCGGCGGTTTACATTACCCTGGTAACATAAATCAGGTAATTTTACCATGGCAATGGTTGTGCTTGTACGCATGTTCACTTACTTGTAAATCTGTACATAATCATATAAAAGCTTACCATATATTTCATGCATAACATGGTATTTATTTAAATGTTACAATATCATATTCGATAGTCGTGGCAGTAAATGTAATACATGATGAGTAAGATTTGATGGCATAAGTTGTTTGAAGCCTCAGCATCTCACACGACGCGTCGCTGCTGTTAACCTCTCCTGAATATAGAACATGCATTATCCACCCTGTCCAACGCCCGTCCGTCCTTGCAGCCACATCACATTCCGTTAATTATGGTATAGTCCCTAATTACTTAGAAGTGTTGTAATTCTCTATTCACGTTCGCCACAATCGCATGCAGACGGTGATCGGAGGGTTAATACTTAAAATTGCACTTTATCATTATACAGAAGTCCCTTTCCAATAAGACATTATAATGTCGTGCATCAGGCAAATGCACTACTAGTTCTAATCGTTCTTTTGTTTTTCCTTCGAGGTGGCTTCGTTGAGATTCAACTTTAAAGCCAACGTAGTCCGTTAATGTCTTTAATTTTCTGCTTTGTGTTCTTCGAGCTTAATCCGGTCTCCGTCGACCTCCTTGGCGGCATCGCTGTCCGTTTCGCTGTCCCATCTCCGCTCTTGAGGGACCACGAAGAAGAACTTCTGCAGCACCAGGTTCATGTAAACTGAAAGAACAAGAGTGAACATCAATATATTAAAGGGATCTAGTAACTTTGTTGAAATGTGTAAAAAGTGATGAATGGTTGATACAATGTGTATTGTTGTGATCTGACATGTCAACTGAGTGATGTCAGAAAATTCCATGGTAAATTAATGACTATGACAAAGTAATGAGGGAAAATGCGAAGTGATATACACTGCAAAACGAGGGTATTAAATTGACACCACTGGTATCTTGGTTGGTTCACACCAGCCTATAGAGTAGACCAATACAGATACCAGGTGGTGTTAATTTACCACAAATTTAACACCCTCGTGTTTGCAGTGTACGCCAACTCATTGCACTGACTGTGTACACAGTTATAATTATCCAGTAAATCCGAACTCTTAAACCGTAAATAACGAAATGGAAATTCGGAAAACCAGGACATGTTACATGCTTCGATTGTTAATACGAATATAACAAGGTATGAGAGAACCTTTAGACTTTTAGGCTTTGTGGATTTTGATAATCTTACTAGGTTGTCGGATTCGTAAATCAGCTCCATCTTGCGAACGACTTGCGCAATGCATGGCTCAGCCTCGGTGTTATGTTACCAAACCAGTTTGATATGCATAAATTCGACAGCTATCTAGAAGCTAATTTAGGAGGACTTAAAGGTTGATTTGCGTATACCAAGCTATACTAAAGCAAAATACGCACTTGCCGTTCCCTTGCTTACCACATACAATAATGTTGAATTGCGTATGGCAAGCCACAGAGGCAAAATAAGGACTTGTTAGTAGCTCCTTTGCTTACCACATTTTTCTTGCAGCCAGACGGGTTTGTTCCACTTGACAAACACGAAGTAGACGGGCACTCCAGCAAGCGTGAGGACAGTACCGATGAGGGCGCTCATCGGGTCCGTGTAGATAGACAGACCCATCAAGAAGAGTATGACGAGGATGAAGACGATAGGTATAATCAGGGGCAGCTGTAATGGGAAGTAAAATAAGAGTTTTACCCATAATTAACAATAATTGATATGTGGGATATGTTGATTGGATTGATGAATAGACTAACACACAAACCAGCGTGAGACCGGTACCGATGCAGGCGCTGATCGGGTCCGAGTATAGGCAGACAGCCCGATCGGGATGATGATGACGAGGGTGAAGATGATAGGTGCAAACAGAAAAGGAATAGGAGTTGTGATCTCAATATTTACCTCTTAAGTTTGGGATATGTGGATTAAAACGATCAACAGACGAGCACAGCCAAATCCGGGAAAAGGTCGGTACCGATTCAGGCTTGAATGGGGTCATCTAGTTTATAGGTACATCCCAGCAAAGGGCCAAGGGGTTAGAGTGATCCATTAACTTTGCCAAAATCAACCCAAATCACTTGGCGCTTCCAAATTTCTATTGTACATTTTTGCTTGGCTTATGGTAACAGAAGAATGAAATGGGGTACATTGTTGTTCAAATATCTCCCTAATTATGGAGATTAGAATGTTGAATTGAAAAGCGTCCGGGAACGCTTTTCGATTGTAGTCGAAATCAATGACAGTAGGGGATAAAATCTCACATCACATTGTCACCTTTTCTATCTAGGTAACCAGTGTTCTTTTTTTATGAATATATTACACATAATTCAGAAGAATCGCACAACTGGTATAGTATGATTGAAGTCTACCATATCACTTTTGATTCTTTGAAATTCAAATTATGAAGTTAATGGATAATTTGTTGCGCCCAATCAAAGGTTTAA
>JBAMJV010007865.1:0-15282 GCA_037951105.1 Echinarachnius parma
ATTTCAAGGTGCAAGATTTCAGTAATGTTCGTTTAAAGACTGTTCACAATAATCATCATTATGAAATAAAACATCTATTGATATTTCACATGAAAAAAATGCATTTGCTGTATTCACTTCCACGCCCTGGTCTAACAAGAACGTCACTACATTGCAATGACCACTGAGCAATAGAAACACAGTTTCATTAAGTAAGTCAGAATTGAATATTGAATAATATCAATGTGTAATATGGCATTACGTTTCACTAAGTTAGCCGTGATCTCCACCACGGTGGAAATCAACTCAAACATTTTAATAGCTTTCGTCAACATTCCATGCCTGTTAACTGCCCCCCCCCCCCCCCCCCCCGAGACCTAGTGGTATTATAGAGATAATCTCCTCCGGTTACACGCAGTAAACCGATAAGAACGGTGTAAACGGTGATACAATTCTACTAGAGGCACGAATCTCTCAACCTCTCCTCAGGCCTGAGAAGCGGTTATTTTCTAACTTGGGTGAAACGTAATGCTCTATAACCTACATTAATCACTGATGCTGTTACATTGCATTTGTTCACATTTGTTAGCATCATTACGTTTCACCCAAGTTAGAAAATATCCGCTTCTCAGGCCTGAGAAGAGGTTGAGAGATTCGTGCCTCTAGTAGAATTTTATCACCGTTTACACCGTTCTTATCGGTTTACTGCGTGTAACCGGAGGAGATTATCTCTATAATACCACTAGGTCTCGGGGGGCAGTTAACAGGGCATGGAATGTTGACGAAAGCTATTAAAATAGTTGAGTTGATTTCCACCGTGGTGGAGATCACGGCTAACTTAGTGAAACGTAATGTGTATAATTGATATAATTTGTTTTGATGATCACAATTTTATCTAATATCTCTATACAAATGAATCACAGTAATTACTCAGATACATTTCTCACCCTAGAGAAGCAAAATGAAGAGATGTCCTTCCGTTTGAGTCCTTGGCTGTAAGGTCCGCCCCCGCACTAATGAGAACACGAACGCACTCAAGATTCCCCTCCAGTGCAGCAACATGAAGCGACGTCTGATCATCGTTATAAGCTGTATTCATATCCACGCCCTGGTCTAACAAGAACGTCACTACACTGCAATGACCACTGAGCAATAGAAACACAGTTTCATTAAGTAAGTCAGAACTGAATATTGAATAATATCAATGTGTAATATGCTCTATAACCTACATTAATCAGTGATGAGAATACGAAAGCACTCCAGATGCCCCTCCTGTGCAGCACGATGAAGCGATGTCGATTCCATGTTATTAGTTGTATTCACATCCATACCCTGCCAGGGTCCCTGGTCCAACAGGACTCTCACAACGTCGCAATGACCGCTGAATATACAGTGTTAGAACAATTGCTGAAATTCACATCTGGATATACTAATTAACTTATTTTCCTCTCATATTGAAAATTAGGAGAGGCATTTGTTCACATGTGTCAGCATGTAACATTATTTTTTATTATTCATAATGATTTAATTTTAATTTTAAATATGTAAAAACATGAAACATAATTAATTCATCCGTTTACGATATCATCTGATCCACATAATATATCCACATCTGGATATATTTATTAACTATAATGTGTAAAACTAGACATATATTTGTATCATATCAAGGTGCTAGACTTTCAGTAATGTTTGTCTAATAATACATCGATTGATATTTCTTATAATTTTTGTCTCGTATTTAAAAATGCATTTTTAACATATTTCAGCTTTTATTACTATTTGTTTTGATGATTTTATCTCGATTTTATCTTATGTCTGTATACAAATGAATCTCACAATAAATCCTACAAATGCTCTCATTGATACTGGTCCCAATATACATTTCTTAATGATGTGTGGCATGCGAACACGTCTCTAACATTATAATTATATGATGTATGTGAAGTATCCTTATATCATTGAATGTTCCCTTTCACACTTGAGATAGGGATGCTATGCTATCCCAATCTCAGAATGACCAGTGGTGGGGGATTTGGGATTGTATAATCCTGAAGCAATGGAGGTAGTCCTAGTTGTTTACATATTGACCACTGTCTGGATAACACGAACAGGTGCAAGGGCAATACACAAGATTTGTTGTGGTTGGAAATCCTGTAAGCGGGGGTGGGGGGGGGGGGGGGGGGGGTAGTCATTTTTTTATCAAAGGGGGAGGGGGGGTGGAAGGGGTTGAACCACACAATCCCCCCCCCCCCCCCCCTCCCTCCGGGTACGCCTATGTCTGAGGGTCAAATGTCCAAGTATATGGGATAACTGTGTCTTGGTAAACATGAAGTAATTACCATACAATAAGGGATATCAAAATACCATTAAGAAGAGTAATGTGGCGGATTGAAGGTGGTAGGAGTTTCGACTTATGACTGGACAGGGAATATTCAATCTGGGGTACCTAAGTACATTTGTCACAATGATATAATAATACCCATAACATGTACAAGGTCTGATTTTGAATATTTTCGGTTTGTTACTCAAACTTAACGCGACAAGGCATGACAGGTGTTAAGTTACGTTACTCTAACTCCAGAACCAAGAATTTAGGGGGAATTTAGCCCGCTTACCGGCCGGGAGGAAATTTGAAAACCACATTGCGGAGGATTAAGGGGGATTTGATTTGGTTCGCTCGCTAGTGATAAAATAACATAATATATGTTCGATAAATTATGGCCGGTATAGCGTGGAAACTATTGGAGAAGTTTGTGAGATTTTTGTAGATTCATTCGTTCATGGTTGTTCGTTCGGAAAGCATGTCGATCTAGAAAAAATGGATACAATGGAGTTCGATCGCTGAATGCTAGTTTTCAATTGGAGCTTCAATGACAGTAACTAATATTCTTTGATTTTGATGCAACTATATTATAGTGGTATGCTTACTTCGACGATATGGTTTGTTTCATTTACGCTTGGAGGGAGGTTGATCACGGTTTCATACACATATTGGCATATTACATCATTTCTTGGACTTTTACTATAGCTGCAACCCGAGTTGTGTCCCGCCCTCCCCCCCGTTTTCTCAGGTGGTAGCTCTTAATAAACACTTGATAATTCATGTAAATAATTCAACTGTTCTAAGTTAGAATCAGACTTTAATAAGTGCGTGATGTAATTGTACTTTTGTTTCAATTTATTGTTGAAATTTCGGACATGCTTTTCGAAATTAAAACCATGGAATACCGCAAATTTGCCTCTACATACATTACATTCTATCCATTTTCGCACAGTTTTTTTGTCTATAGTTTGTAACGTTTAAATGTTTTTTACTTCTTTCAGCGACCAACAATTTTTTCAAGCACTGCTTACAATTTTAATCCTGTACATTATTGCTGATGAATGTATTGAAATGTTAACCGTTAATGAATTACTGTTTTGAAAAGATAATTATCACGTGTATCCATTAAAGGGAACAACCAGCCAAAGAAAAACACGTAATTTTATGATTTGGTATTGTTTTGTGATATTAAGTAGATACCCAACATTTTGCAAAGGGTTGTGTAATTCATAAACAAAGCAATTAATGACTGGTTCCGTACGGGCCAAACATTTGCGCGTGCGCCAATGATATTCACGCGTTCGTTTGGAGACAATATAATCCCGGACGGTTCGTTCGCTCAGGGCAAATTAGTCTTCGTAATTCAGACCCATAAACGCATGCGTTAGAATGGTGATGGGTTTCCCAATTATATATATATTTTTTCTGGAAACATATTCTTGTGAACTTGTTGATGGAATTGACTATTTTTATTATATTGTATTGCGTATAATGCAATCATGTTAACAGTAAAACAAATGCAATCAAATTAAATCAATAGAAGTGCTGGACTATAATACTGGACATTGTGTTAGGTGACGTCATGTTGGTATATGTATTTCAACAAATTATATCGCGTAAATGTTCATAATAATTGCCACTCTATTATAGTTTTGCTTGACGGATAATGTACATAATGCGCTAATGTTATCAAAGTATAGTTCTACATAATAATGATTCATCAATTAATTCATGTCTTCATATCGGCTATACCTTTTACTGGCCCAGTGTAAAGATGTCCGTCCATCCTGATCTCTCTGTGAGATGTCTTCTCCAGACTCGATGAGGCTCCTGATTCTGGAGAGATCGCCCCTCTTCGCTGCCGCTATCAGAGCCATACCTGGGACTTGGAGATGTTGACAAAGTTACTCCGGCGTGCATGTACAAGTACATATTTGAGCAGGACCAAGTAAGACCAATTTCGCGGAGGGGTTACCCCCTCCTATGTGGAAATATTGTTTGAAAATGGTGTTAAAATATCTCTCTTGCAGCTGTGTGGGTGGTATATTTGTTATAATTATGATAGGTATTGTCATTAAAGTATTATTATTCTTAGTCATACTATGTGGTGCTGTTAGTATACATTTGAAGTGGGGGAAGTTTGTACCGGCCATCCCCTTTTGATAAATCAGCAAATTTCAAAAACAAATCACACAATAAGAACATCGTAAACCTGATTATAAGGTGCTATTCTGCAGTAATACGCGCTATACACACACGTTATGCCTACTCATAATATTACCACTACTACTACTACTACTACTACTACTACTACTACTACTACTACTACTACTACTAATACTACAACTACTACTACTACCTTTACTACTACTACTACTACTACTACTACTACTACTACTACTACTACTACTACTACTACTACTAGTACTACTACAGTACTCATGCTATTACTACTACTACTACTACTACTACTAGTACTACTACTACTACTACTACTACTACTACTACTACTACTACTACTACTACTACTACTACTACTACTCCTACTAATACTATTACTACTACTCATACTATTACTACTACTACTACTACTACTACTACTACTAGTCAAGGAGCTTGAAAATTCCCGTGGGGTTTTTGGTATGAAAGCAAGCCACCTATTCAAATGTCTCAAGGGCACCCCAAATAACAATAAAAAACATGATTGCACTCTGAAATCTTATGCAGGTGGCCAGCAGAGGGCACCCTTTAACCCTACAAAAATACGGGCTGTTTTAGGTCTGTTTTTTTGGTAGGGGGTCATTATGGCTCTTTAAGATCTCGGCTTTGAAATGCCCAATCGTCGCGAAAACGTGCATGCATTTCAAGTAAGATGTATACAATACCATGTTATTTTTGTTTTCTTCGAAAATTTCTCTAATTTGCATATTTATGATAATTTATGCAAAAAAGGTTATAAAATTCACATTTTTTCCCAGAAATCATATACTCTCCATATTTAAACATTGGTTTTCACTACATATATTCTTTAGAGGATCTTGAATAGTAATACAAAAAAAAATTTTGGAAGAGCCCGGTTATTCCTTTTGTTTTCTATTGCTTTGATAATTCTTATGTATTTCTTTGTTTTTCAACTTATGTATTTCATTGTTTTTGTTGGTTTATTTTATTTCTAACTTTAATTGAACTATTTTTACACCAAAAACAAATACCTAAAATGAAAACAAGACCAATTAGCCAATGATATATCTGTTTTTATGAAAAATTATATTTCCATATGTTTTGTACACAAATCACGAAAATTAGCGAATGTCGGGATGACATGCAGTGACAAAAGGTCACGTGACTTTGTAACAAAAAGTCTGATTTCCAAAAACTTTGTTTTCAAATACGCGCAAGTCTCAAAAGAAGAAAGTCACCAAACGGTGGGGCATGATCGTTACGCGTTTCTAAGCAATCAGAACAATTCCGGAGGGGGGCATGATGGCCTCCCGGCCGGACTTATTAGGGTTATTATGATAAGCAACGGTCAGCCATGGGTGTCGGTGATCCCAATACCTCAAACACTCAAACAGTGGACAGTTACCAAGTGGTGGAAGGAGCTTCATCCGGTCTCAATCAAATCTCTTTGACAAGGAGCTGTGCTTTTTTGTGATTGTACGTTGGAGTTGCCAACCGCCAGGCCATTCGAAGCAAGAAAATCGTCAATATCTTGATTAGTTAGATACACACTCCTATATGGTTGGAATGGTAATTTGTGACTTCTGCCCTACAGTGAATGAAGGCCAATGGTAATGTCTACATACCCTGATATGTTGTAACTAGGAGAGACACATATATTTCGCAGTAGACAACATTGACTTCGCAGAAGATATTGCAGATGGGAAGCGCTGTCTGCATGGGACAGCGATGGCAATTTTACCAAAGAAGCCAACATGATTATGAGGCACATAGATGTATAACCCCAGTCAGCTTTGAGAGACACACCGAAGGATCTGATGACATGTGCAACTACCAAGCTGCTTGAGTGTCCAAAACCAAATAACAAAAACAAACAGTAGCCTATGTGCCTCCTTCGGACTTATCAAGACGTATCAAGACCCTCCACAACCATCAAATGGCTCAATTCCAGATGTTACCTTAGGGGTCGAACCGTGGTTAGGTATCAGCAGCGATCATTCAGACCGCATTTTAATTGATGTAACTATGTAGCAACACCAACTTCGTTACTGGAGTTGGTACAAAGCGCTGCTTTCCCAACATTGAACGCCACTAGTGGAACTAATAGCACTGTCTTTGCTGAATGTCCGCAGAATACCTGCTGCTGAGACCTAGACACAGTTCGACACATCAGTCAAGTAACATCTGGAAGGGAACAATTTGATGGTTATGGTGGGTCCTTACTTTGTCCGAATAAGGCATAGACTGGGGATTGTGTTTTACTATTGTCTTTGGTCAGTCAAGCATCTATGGTAGTTTCACAGGTCATTATATAGGATGTCTCTCAAAGCTGGCTGGGGCCTCGTTGTAATGTTGGCATAGTTGTCTCATTCAGGGCGCTTCCCATCTGCAATGTCTTCTGCGAAGTCAACGTTGTCTTCTGCGAAATAATTTATATGTGTCTCTCCTTTACAACATACATGTATTAATACACCATCAGAAATCTTCATGCGCTGTAGGACAGAACAAATTTCCCTTCCAACCGTATATGAGTGTGTATCCAACTATTCTCGATGTTGACGATGTTCTTGCTTCACATGGACTGGCGGATCACAACTCCAACTGCAAGCGTCCAACGTACAATCACAAACACGCACAGCTCCTTGTCAACGGGATTCTATGGTTTGAGTGTTTGAGGTATTGGGATCACCGACACCCATGGCTGACCGTTGCTTATCATAAAACCCTAATAAGGCCGGGAGGCCATAATGCCCCCCCCCCCTCCGGAATTGTTCTGATTGCTCAGAAACGCGTAAGGATGACGCCCCGCCGCTTGGTGACTTTCTTCTTTTGAGTCTTGCGCATATTTGAAAACAAAGTTTTTGGAAATCAGACTTTTCGTTACGAAGTCACGTGACCTTTTTTCACTGCATGTTAGCCCGACATTCGCTAATTTTCGTGATTTGTGTACAAAACATATGGAAATATAATTTTCATAAAACAGATATATCATTGGCTAATTGGTCTTGTTTACCTTTTAGGTATTTTGTTTTGGTGTAAAAATAGTTCAATTGAAGTTAGAAATAAAATAAAACAACAAAAACAATGAAATACATAATAAATTATCAAAACAATATAAAACAAAAAGGAATAACCGGGCTCTTCCACATTTTTGTTGTTGTATTACTATTCAAGATCCTCTAAAGAATATATGTAGTGAAAACCAATGTTTAATTATGGAGAATATATGATTTATGGGCAAAAAATGTGAATTTAATTACCGTTTTTGCATAAATTACCATAAATATGCAATTTAGAGAAATTTTCGAAGAAAACAAAAATAACATGATATTTAATACATCTTACTTAAAATGCATGCAAGTTTTCGCGACGATTGGGTATTTCAAGGCCGAGATCTTGAGGGAGTCATAATGACCCCTACCGGATTTGTGTAGGGTTAAAGGGTGCCCTCTGCTGGCCACCTACACCCGATTTCAGAGTGCAATCATGTTTTTTGTATTGTTATTTGGGGTGCCCTTGAGACATTTGAATAGGTGGCTTGCTTTCATACCAAAAATCACACGGGACTTTATTTCGGTGAACATGCCCCTTGACTATACTGCTACTATTACTACTACTACTACTACTACTACTACTACTACTACTACTACTACTACTACTACTACTACTACTACTACTATTACTACTACTACTACTACTACTACTACTGCTACTATTACTACTACTACTACTACTACTACTACTACTACTACTACTACTAATTATAATAATGATAATAATAATCATAATAATACTATAATACAGGCAAACAGGCAAAGATTCATAAACTCATTCGTTATTGATTCCACACACACAGTACAGATAGTAGGTAGATTGTTTCTTTTCTTTAGTTTTACGCGAGACACCGGGGTGTTCAATTTTGTAGGCAGATACTAGTTGTTGTTTTATTATTTATTTTCCCGCATTTGATGCAATATATCTAATGTACGATATTATTTAAATTACATACATGTATGATGAATATAAGGACTTGTTTTATACTTGTATTTACTTGTTTTTACTTGTTTTATACTTGTAGTTATTAATATACATAACAAGACTGTGTTGATTGGATAAAGCTGGAGAATTTAACGATATGATCTGTTTTGTATTTATTTATTGGTAATAAAATATTTGCTTGAAATGTTGAGAATTGATATATGATCTAATGTTAAAATTCCACTCTGAATTATAAAACATGCAAAGTTGGTAAATAGAAAATGATAATATTGTTGAATACTCTATAGTGAAACTTTTTGGATGCAATTAATACATAATCTCTCAAATAAGCGGGGATGGGATGTTACTATTCTGTTTAAAAGGGAGCACATGAAGTTATTGATTTTGGGTTTATTCATATGAAAATAATTATACAAAATATGTAATTATTAGATGGTAGTTTGATTTGATGTACACCATATTGAAATGCTATGGAAGTCAAATAATATTGTTTATGAATGTGATTTAATTGTATTTTTATATGTCAATTAATTGTTAATGTAACCAGTGGAAAACAATTTTCAATGTAATGATCATGGACATAATAAACTTCAATTCATACTACTTATATTACTAAACAACACTACTGATACTAATATACATACTACTAATCGATTGTTTACTTGTACAACCAATACTAATTATACTAGTACTAATCATACTACGACTGCCACTGCTACTGATAATACCACTACTAATACCACTGTGTACTTCTGCAAACAGATCACGCTATATCTTCCCATGAGGATGATAATGGGGATCGAAACGCCAGATCTTTCAATGATCTCATTAAAGAGCAGTGTTGTAGTCGAGTCACCATGGTCCGAGTCCGAGTCCGAGTCCGAGTCACCGTGGTCCGAGTCCGAGTCCGAGTCCGAGTCACCATGGTCCGAGTCCGAGTCCGAGTCCGAGTCCGAGTCACCATGGTCCGAGTCCGAGTCCGAGTCCGAGTCACCAAATTAAAATAATAATGTCATATTTTAATTTTTTGTTTATTTTAAACCTTTTAAAATCATGCAATCAATCAAACACAATCACCCAATCAACAATTGATTCAAATCAACAATTACGACATCAATTACTCTTGCGTTTTCGCTCTTTTTTTTTATAGAAATAGCGCCCTCATTGTTGAGTAGGGCGCCCTCTCGGCCGTCATCTGGCAAAGAGGCGTATCTCGAAAATAGGCCATATTTTTTTTATTGCCTACTTGGGGTTTTTGAGGTCAAAATTTTCATTGGGCCAAATTTCAGAAGAGCTCGAGTTATAGTTTCTGAGATATCGGGGGCCCTCTGTACCCGATTGCATAACTATCGTCGTATTCTGTACGGCAAAAGGGCGTATCTATACATACGCCCCTGTCTGTGGAAATCTTGTTGGTTTCTGCTCGGTATCCGTCTGTCAAAAGGATGTATGTTGACATACGCCTTTGGCAAACAAAAAACGTCGGAAAATTTGCGATATATTTTAGTTAAAAGGATGTAAGTATAGATACGCCCTCGTGTAATTTTCAACGATGGTGCAGGAAATGATACCGCATGGCGGATGATTAAATGCCGGATCGGATCGGATGCATGCGACGCGTACGTCTGAAAAATCACCGGATCCAACATTACGTTGCATACTTTTGTGCATTTCAACAAACGGCGCACAAAACACCATGACCCTGGACCATGACGCCTCCAAATTACACTGAAAATCTGGCCAGCTGATCGAACATAAGGTTTGTATAAATACTCTGACTTTTACTTTTATTGTATTTTACGATGGCCAATGTACCGATGTTCTTTTATGACAAACTCGTTCTTCTCTACACATTTCTCATGCACTGCTGCACTGCACGCTACAAGTAGGCGTAGTTGCCAGGGAACTTGGCCGGGCCCGGCCCGGGGAGAAGCCAGCCAGAAAAGGGACAGGCCTAGCCCTAGGGCTGACTTTGAAATTAGATTTGCCGAGAATGAGAATGCACTGAACTAGAGTTAGCACTGAACATGTGACTCGAACTTATTTACAACGATATATCTGCATTTTGCTCATAAAATATGTGTATCTTGCTGTTGTTTTTTTGTTTTTTTTTTCACGATAATTTGACTCAAATTATGAAATTTAAATTTAAATTTTAGAAGACTTGATTCTCGCTTTTGTTATTGTAGATCTATGAATAGTACGACTACGCTCAGCTCAGTAGTTCATTTCGAAAGACCGATTATTATCGCTCAACACACGGGAATGAGCTGAATTTAGGCCCATTTCTTGTGCGCTGTGTGTAATGAAATGTCCACAGCTTACATAAAACCATTTATGCTGTCGTGGTTGGAATATCAAATGGTCCTTTCAATAACAAAAGTGAATACAAATGGTATAGTTTGATATCTGAAACATTGCAGTGTTTTTGTTTGTTTGGCGATTCATACTTTGTGCACGCGCGGACAATTTTTAGATCTGTACTTTCCTCCACCAAGGCAAGGCCCTTGTCTTGATCATCTAGTATACGAGTATGAGCGGCACCACTCGGCAATAGACTGCATCAAATTCATTTGCATTTTTCTTACTCTGGAATCGTTTAATCATTTTCCTTTGCCGGATTTTTCAACTCGGCTAGATCACATTTGAGAAATTTCAACCCATGGGGCCATGCATCATGCCCATGCGTTTGCTAGATTTTGATCACGAAATCCCTAATACTATAGTCTTGCAGTTGCAGCATAATTGCCTAAAAGTTACTCTTGTACTACTACTTTTAGTAGTTAAAAGAGCTCCCGATCCCTAAAATCCGACTTTCCTTTTGATTTTGTGTTGCCTGACGGTTATGAGGACCTCCTGATTTGCCTCATCAGAACTAATGCAAATTCAATGAATTTTAGAATGTCATGTGAGTAATTGACTATCTGTATCAGTTGAAAATACAGTATTTTAAGTCTATGTTAAGCTGTAAAAGTTTTAAATTGAACTTGTCATGACAGCAACATTGTATTGTTCATCTTTGACATCACGCTGTCTTAATTTCAAGTTTCAACCGCTGAATATACCTGATTTCATATATGTTGGTGCAAATAAATCAAATAAAAGGCAACTGATAACAAGCATACATTCAATCATACATTTAATTTGATAACTGAGTGAGAGTTTTTAATTGATGATGAGATTCACACATGTAATGAATTACAGTCTCGTTTAGTTGAACAGAAACATCAGTTTCCATGCCGGTTGCCCGATTTGGTATGATTGGGCAAGCAAACTAGTCCTTTTATGAAAAATTAACTTGCCCTACATCAATGTGTACCTGCCCCGGGCAAGTGCTACTTTCGAGACCTGGTTTACCATTTCGTGACCCACTGGCACGGATAGAATTGGTGCACGGATAGAATTGGTGCAAACTGCAAATCTTTCTCAACAAAATTTCTGCTGCATTTGTGCTACAGCAGATTGTAAGCCTAGCCATGATTTTCTCCGGCTCTCCATTCCACATTGGATGAATGGAAATGGGTGTTGGTACTTATACAATAGACCAGCAGCCCAGATCCAGAGGGGTTTGGTACATCAAAAAGCCTACTGATTTCTGGACATGTATGAACATTTAGAGAGGAATGTCTTACCATGGACGACCGGACCGTATCTGCCAGGGTCTTCCCACCATCCCCGGGCCAAGGCTCCTTTGCGGCTTGCGCCTCCAAAATATGGCCCCTGGAAATACTCCATTGTGCGAATGTACCTTGTTATCTGCTCACTGCGGGGTCAGGGAATCGTGAACAAAAGAAAACAACACTCGTGCATCTTGCGTTCTTCAGAAAACTTCATTTTGGCTGTTTTGAAGTACAAACTACATGTTTAATGCATTTAAGATACCGTCCCAAACATCTCTTTTAGAAATAGTTTAAATTCTTTTCTTGACTACGTTTACATTTACTTAAAGGCAAAAATTCAGAGCCCTTAATTATAAAGCTTGCCAGAATGTATCTAATTCTAAATTTGTTGATAACCAATTTGTATTTTTAAAATGAATTCTTTTTATAATTATATTATTGTTCCCATTTTTATGCATTTAGGACTAATTCAAGATCATGGAACTGATGACGGCATGAGAGCAGTTCTTCACTTTTCCAGTGGAGCAGAAAGGACAATAACAAATAAGGTATGTCTATTTATGTGACACATTTGCTCATGCCACATTTTTCTTGCCCAAAGAAAAAATGTGAATACATGTAAGTACATGTTATGGCAAATGCCAGATGGAAAACAGTTATTGAAGTGTCCATTTTTCCATGAACATCGTACAGGCATAAAACATGTTCATTCTGTGTAGGATTCCAAACAAGTTGGTTTACCGTCCACCTTTCAAATATTTACAGGAAAAAGTTACAACAAAATATAAAATTGCCCTGTACAATAGGTATGCCACTATTTGCCAGAACGTGATTTGTCATAGTGTTACACTTACAGCAAGCTTGCTTACAGTCTTGTTTAGTTGAAAATAAATATCAGTTGCCCGATGGGCAAGCAAACTAGTCCATAAGTTAACTTGCCCTACATCTATTTGTACATGCCCCATATATCGTGACCCACTGGCAATGCTAGATATTGTGCAAATCTCCCTCAAAGTTATATATTTCTGAAAATGTGTTTGTGCTGTCCAGCAGATTGCACACATCTATAGGCCTATCCATGATTTTCCCTGGCTCTCCATTCCACATTATGGAAATGGATACTGTTGCTTATAGACCGGTAGCGCAGAGGGTTTGGTGCATCGATAAAGCGTACTGGTTTCTGAACAATACATTAGGATGGGAATGTAACAAAACAAATAAAAATTTATAAAAAAGTCTGCCGGGGTCTAGGGTGGATAAAGTTGTCAAATAAGATTTCTAATTTGAGGTACCTCAACGGGATATTAGTGAATTATGCTCTCAAATTTCACATTAAAAATGTGTATTTACTGGAAATCGTACTACTCGTAGTGCAAACCCACCCATAGATTTTCATGTCATTGTTCATCCATTCCAAGTCCGAGATGAAACTTGAAAGCACACATTTGAGTGACAATCTCCTGTTAAAATGTCAGTTTCCTCATGCCAATGGCTCAAATGCAAAATATAAATATGAAATGTATTTGTTTTTTATTACAGCTGCTCTCCATCCAGCCAGGGCAGAGCTGAATTCGACAGTGGGGCCTGCCGTGGTGCCAGTTTCAACCATTGGACTGGATGAGGTGACAAATTCGGCAACCGGAGTCCCCGTCAGGACAACTTCGAGTGTCGAGTCAAACAGTGATTTTGGTCATCGTGACCATCTGGGGAGACGTAGCACCCATTTCAGCGACCGTCAGGACAAGAATGGTACCTGGGCCCAGGGGCCCGATTACGGACCAGCGATATTTACCATGGTAATTAGCATCATTGGTTCTAACTCATTGATATCAATATGCTAGAATAGTATAAAACTCAAAAGAATGTAGCAGATCACACATATACTTCCCTTACTCATTCAACCGTAAAGGCTTGCACAAGAATATTTAGAGATCAGTGGAACTAGGGCTGGTCCTGGGTCATGATCGTGCTCTCGGCCACAGGTCCGCTCATCAAGTCGGGCGTAACATCGGTTACAATCTCTGTGGGGGACGATCTGATGTACGACGCGGATGTGACAATGAGTTCGACCACCGTTATCGTCGTGAAGCGCGCTTCGACCAACCAGGCGGTGGTGATGCTGGAATTCTGCATCCTACAATTTATTCCCAAATTCTTTGAAATTTTGTTCAATACTAACTCATAGCCTAGGACACATACAAATGTCAAATTAGCACATAACATATTTGACCAGGATTAATATTTTAATCGTGCTTTTCACGTTTTAGGGGTTACTGAATTTTGTCCATGTCTTTTTTTGGTAACGCGAGTTACCAAACAGGATTCTTCTGTAAAGGTTCCTAAATATAGCTCTGTCAGTCTTTTTTGTGTTATCTAGTTAGTGCAAATCTACTTAATCCTTGGTGATAAAATCAGCCTACAGTTCGATAAAATAATGTGAGTTACTGCACATTGAAGTAGTCAATTTACCATAAAGTGTAACGCGAGTTACCGTGGAAATGCCCTTATCACCTTGAAAATTTCAAACTTAGATAAAGGAGGATCTTTTGTTATTATGGAGGAATATGGACACACCATAATACTAGTAGTGTTGATTCAACTGTAGTTTCTGTTATTAGCTGAAATAAATTTTGGTTAAAAATATGAGATTTAGAATGTTTGTATTTCCTGAATGAAGGTATCTTAATCTACCTTCTATAAAATTTGATCATCAGAAATCATGTTTAAGTATGTTTTTTCATCAAATAAAAATTACTCAGATTACAGTGCTTGAATGGGCGGCAATCTTTGAAGTGGCCCGTTTCTCCCTTGTTTTAAAACTGCTAAAGCCATTTTCCAAATCTCTGTCACTCATTTTCATAGGGTTTGCCTTCGTCTAAATATGACAAATTATGTACAATTTTAAAGGTAATGAATTTTACTGTGATGGGGGCCATCTAAAAAGTACATATATGCATATTTTGGTCCGAAATTTACCATGTGGTCCACCCCCCCCCCCCCCCCCCCCCAATCTCTTGGGATCGCGCATGACTTCACCGCTCGCCGGGTAGTCTCCATCATGTGTTCAGTCGTTCCGGATCCTGCATGCAGTGCAGCAGGGATGCCAGTTTTCAGGCAAAAGCCTGAATTTCAGGCCCTGGGCTCCTACAAATTCAGGCTTATTTGTACTGTTTTGCA